>JAVDBV010062406.1:0-18809 GCA_032619315.1 Piper longum
CGGGTTGATGTTGGGGAGGACCCACTTCATCCCGAGGGATCCTGCTAACTCTGCGTTTGAGTTTCTCACACCCGGAGAACGTGGAGGTTTACGGGTACTGTTTAGTACAACGCATGTCATGACTTGTGGTTCAAAGGGTACTAAAGGCAACTACTGGAGAGTACTCGGCCTTCGGCTCAAGGCCAGGAGTAATATGGTGGATGTAGAGGGCTGAGATGAATGAGAATGAGATTTGATGCAAGACGCGAGAATGAGATTGGATGCAAGACGCAATAGATGAGTTGATTAAGAAAAGAGAATGAGATGGATAGGGGACGCTGCCGCTCAAAGGCGACGGCTCCCATTAGTGCCATTGTGAGAGTTGTTGAGGAAGTATATGATTTTTATTTAACAGGAGGGTTAGCTATCCTGTGCCAGTTTGATATTAGTTATTTTCCGGACTAGTAACACTCGTTACTAATGGTTTTCTTATATATATGTAGGTGATAAGCTTGATCGGAAGTGTCAGCCTGGACGAAGAAGCAGTGAGGTCTCTTGCACACACATGTTTTGATGATTGAATGTTTAATGTTTTGCGTATAGTTTATTTACATTGAAATTGACTCGAGAAAATGTTAAGAGATGAGTATATGCTGATGATTGAATGCAATGACTTGATAGAATGATGTAGATTGTGGAAAGAATACGCAAGTGGGTTGAGACCCAAGATTGAGAATTGGATACATAGTAGATTATATTCTGTGAATAAAATTGCTCATATGTCCATATAGTTGTATAGATATTCTTTGACAGGGTGGCCCCTAATTGCACTTTAGGGAGACTCTGTCCGTTTTGACTTAGAATTTCTTTTTGATTTTTAATGCAACTGTGTTGGTGTGTAAATTTGTTGCATGTCATCCATGTAGTGGCATGCCAGGATTTTTGTGCATTCATCCATGCATATAGAAAATCGTATCTTCATCTTGAGACGTCGAGAGTAGATCCGGGTCGGCTTAACCGAATCTAGTAAATTATCGAACGGTTCAGTCGCCGGTAACATTTCCGGGTCGGTTCACGGGTGAGCCGAGTCCGGATGTTACACTTTATCCTGGATTTAGCTAATTGGTTGGAAAAGGTTGCATCTTGTCGCATACTCAAATATAAATTTGGAATTGTTAAACTTTGTAATTAGTGGTTTGATGTAAATATATGTATCTTTCACTTTAAAAAAACAACCAAATACTAAGTAAGATCTTAAATAAAGTATAAACATGAGTGAACAAAAACACGTGCAATTTGAAATTTGCTTCAATTATTACTTAGAAATTTCATTACCACCAAAAAAGGAAAGCAAAAAAAAATAATTAAATTTATTGAAGGACAAAAATCAGATCATAAGGTATGCAAAAGAATTTTAATATGAACTCCAAACTAGCTGACAATGTAAAGCCACATCAATCCAAAATGGAAGCAACTACATCGTATAGTTTGAAATTAGGAACTTGCATAGTGGTAATTTGTATAGTTTGAAAGAACCCAATTTGGGTTCCATGCGATGATTCAAAATTTAGGAATATAAACTATCAAAATTGCATTTTAACCACATAGTATTGCCCGAAGGAGTCACAAACAAAGCAACTACATCTAACCACAGTTTCCATCAAATTAAACCAAACCCCTCCTAAATGCAAAAAAAAAAAAAAAAAAAAAAAAAAAAACCAAAAGCCAAAAGCCAACACATGAACAAGGATAAAATCTTAGCATCTTGACCGTTACTAAAATTCACCTCCAACAATAGTATCCAGATCCTTACACAAACAAAAACCAATCAAAGCATACATCAACACTGGCTATGCTGCTATTTGACTAAAAAAAAATGTATATGGAAGGAGTTGAGGAGGCCAACACCCATCCCTCACCGCAAATTTAAAAATAAAATTAAATTAAAGCTTAACTTCTTCCATGATGATTAAGTTGTTTCATTTGATCTCTACCTACAACTTTGTACTCAATTTTTTGGGGTTACATTTTCTTAGTTTCCCCCCAATTGGCCCTTTGCTCCACCTTGAATGATTCCTAAAAGTAGAAAAAAAAAAGAGAAAAAGTGGAAGGCTTCGGTCGGATATAACAGTGGCGACAACGGCCAAAAAAAGGGCAGCTAGGAGAGGAAGTGGAAGCACTTCAGGTTTGGGAGAAAATGCATGTATGGGTAGTTTTGTAAATAAATTTTGACTCGCTCCGGACCAAAGTCAATAATAATAAAATAAATCTCAAAAATATTAAATAAAATATAATAAAATCTAATAAAATGCTATACAATTAAATTGAATTAAGCAAATTTCAATTTTTTTATTCTAATTTCAATTTTGTGTATATTTGTTGGGTATTTATTTTTTTAGGTTTGATTTAGTGCTTTCTTTTTTTTTCATATAAATATTTTTCATATCATGTTATCAGCAAACATGGAAGAAATTTTTAATATAAGTGTGCATCCTTTATTAATATTTTTTTCTTTTCTATTAAATTATGTGATATTTTTTTAAAGATAACTCGATAAGCCGATAAGGTATGAAACCACCTTTTGGAAGCCGTGTAGGAAAGAGACGATTGGAAATTAAAGGCTAGGAAGAATGGAAAGAAGTATCTTTTAATGCAAAATTATATCCCCCTTGTCACATTTGAAATTGAGTAAATATTGTGTTTCTAAATTGACATTGATTTATCACTTTCTTTTGCTATATATTTAGAACTATCGTGTATGATTTTGATCTATCATGAGCATAATGTAGTTTGTACTATTGCAGCTAAAATGGATAGTTCATATTTGAAGTCAAAATTGGTTTCAAAGGTAAAAATTTAGCTATATTTCATGCCTTGGATGGCCTTTAATAATTTTTTGATTTTCTTAAATGTTTTTGTTTATTATGTCGTTGCTCTATTTGTGAGAATATATATAGTGGTAGAAGCAGATGGTTAATAATTATAGATAATTAATCTAGTATGTGGTCAATAATAAGATTTATCTATGATTTTAAATGTGTTTTGAGTAGACAAATGATAATATATATATATATATATATATATATATATATATATATATATTATCGAGTCAAATTCGAGTTGAGTTATGAGTCGGGCTCAAGTTATAACCGAGTAAACTTGAGTATAATTGAATATTATTGGCTCAAACTTGACTCGTAAGATTTGAGTTTGAGTCGAATTCGAAATCGAGTATTTAAATGTTGAGTTTCGAGTCAAATTAAACTGAGCCGAATGTCAAATGATCACAAGTTAGATCGCTCAATTAACAACCCTGGACATAAATGGGCCCAATATGCTGTAGGCATTCACGTGGCAGAGATTGCTGCTCACTACATAAAAGTAATAGGCTTCACGTACTGCCTGCTTGGGCTCACAACCCCATCCTTTCAATTGTTATTTTATGCCCTTTTATTGGCTGCATCTTCTCTCTTATTTTGACGGCTAATAAAAAGCTTTAAAACTATTGAATTTCCTTTAGGAAATTCTATAGCCAAAGCTTGTTTTCACCGTATGGAGCCAGCGTCGCTTCAATTGGCACAGGAAAGTTTCCTTTCCCGAGGACTCTCCGGTAGTAGGAAGGAGCTTTGAGTCCTCAATTGCAGCCTTCTTGTACTTAAGCTTAGTTTCTAGGTAGATGAGTTTGGTGCATTAGCAGGATTCTCATTCAATAGAAAGGAGTTGTCGTCTTTGAGTTCGCCCGCTTGGTGCTCCCGTAGACAGTGGTTTTCATCTCTACTCCAACCGATGTTTCCAGTCTTTACCCTTCTTTCGGTTCTCTTAGGGTTACTTACCATTCCCCTTCACTAGCTCGGGGAATTTAGTAGTCTTCCAACTGGCAGTTTACTGGCAATAGCATCGACTCCTTAAAACTGAATGAGAATGTAATGCAAGCTTGAAGTTTTCTGCAATCATACTACGATAATTCGACATAAGGAATCCGAAGGTATTAATGAAATACCACTATTGTTGTAATATCGATTGCGAAGACAAGTGTTCTTACAGTATTGGACGAGGCGAACGCCGACTGAGTGAGGAGCACCGCAGGTTGACATCTAATTAGTCAATGGGGAAACCCTTAATGATGTAGCTAAAGGATAGAACCTCTGTCCGGCCGGCCGGGGCGGGGGAGCGTAAGCGTGGCGGGGGAAGCCCTGCCGGCGTATGAGGCAGGAGCGAATCCTGCTGAAAGGGATAGAACCTACTTCCCTGCCTTCGAGTTAATGAGCTAACCGATAGTTTCCCAAAGGCTAATCTCGGTCTCCTCCTAATCTTAAACTCTTTAGGTGACCTCCTTGTCTTCAACCTTTCGGATTCAAACAAGGAGTTCCCCGTCCCGCTTCGAAGAAGAATAAGGGACGACCACTTTATATCTGTCTTTTTATAGGCTTAGTCGTTAGCTTGATCTTCCCTTAAGGTTTGATCAAGCCCCGAGCCGCTTCGACCAAAGGAAGAAGAATAAGGCTCGTACCACTCTTGAGCTGCTGAGCTAAGGAGTTAAGTCGTTCCTCATCTACATGGTATTCTTCACCTAAATAATCCTTTAAAGCTTTAAAAAAAATTTAAAATGATTTTGTAAAAAATAAAAAGAAAAAAAGAAAGAACATAATGCTTTCAAAGGAATCTACACCAATCAACGCTTGTCCTAGAAAACGATTGATAGACTAATGTATTTTAATGTGTGACAATCCCACATTCGCATGTGGTTAGCATGTGTAGATGATGTCTGATTGGCTTATCCTTATAGATTAATTGAAGGAGTGCAGTATATTTTTAATAATGGGTAACTTCATGAACATGTATATTCTTCTATTTATCAGGAACTTTTATATTTCAATGCTAATAATAATGCAATAAAAAGTAGAAAAACTAAATAATTAATATAATAAGTTCGAGCTTACGCATACTGGTGGCGCAGTTGGCTAGGACGTAGATCTCATGGCTTTATCGAGTTATCCTGAAGTCGAGAGTTATGGCCTTTCTCACCCCATTTTTTTAACCCTTTATATTGCTAAGTAGTTATGCAAATTTTTAATATTCATCTATACATCATACATGCATTCTACACACTTTTTTTTTTAAACAAAAAAATCCTCTGTTTGATGAAAATATAGAAGAGTAAGAGGAATTCTTGGACATAGTTTATTTTATTTATTAGTGTCAAATAATCAATATATTGTCTTGCTAGCATGTTGATTTGAAGATCACATTCGCTTGTTGAATCACTACCGATGCTGCACTATTGTAATTTAGAAGCTGAATATATATTGTGCCCATACAGAAATTGTTATTTTTCAATATAGATTATACATGGAGATAATCCAACCGAGCATGTTCAAGCCAACAATAAGCCGGTTGTCTACAGGTCACACGTCCATTCCTTCACACATAATTCTGAGGAGACTGATTATTCAGAGAATAACTTCATAAGTAAAGAATTACATTTAGGGCATCTGAGATTCATTTTGTCCATCATGACATATAAGTGGCAATGTTTGCAGCCACCTAAGACCATGGAAAATGAGTTGGATGTAACTTCTTGTCCAGTGCATCTATCTAATGTTGAAGTAGATGCACTAGTTCCATGCTGAAGTATACTTACTGCAAATGTTGGATCACTGGTTTTTTTACCCTCTAATTGATAATTTGAAGCCAACAACTGTGGGGGTGACTTAGATGCTTTGTTTTGGCTCTCATGATCCCCGCTTATCTTTATATTTTCAGTGCCTTCTGGGTTTTCTCCCATCAAATATATAATGGGCAGGAGGGAGAGAGATAAAGGGAATGAGAGGAGAAAGGGAGAGAGATACAGATCAGAGACAGTAAGGGGAGGGACATGTATGACCCTTAGCAAGGAGCTAGCTAGGGATTGAGAAAGTGCAAATTTGTTAGGAAGGAAGGCACTTTGTTAGACTTTAAATACTAATGGATAAGTAATGCTTTTAGGGTTCCTTTGACTGCAATGGTATTAAGCAAAGTAATTTATGTATCACTTTTCATAGTTGACTTTTTCCTTGAGTTGCCTTAATCTTGATTAATTTCATCTCTACTAAATTACATGAAGTTTTGTGTTTGTTTGTTTAACATCTTATCATATACATAAATTTGATGATAAACCATTCATTAGCCAACTCATGATTCTTCAATATTCCACTAGTTAAATTTATACTTTTGTGATTTTTTCTGTCTTTTTTCAAGAACATGATTGTGAAGTTTGAATGTGACTTCCCTTGTTCAAGAGGGAATATTTTAGGTTTTACATAAGTGTGGAAAATCGTGAGATTAAATTCAATAGGCTTGTTAAAAATTTATTTTCCTAAATTCTCTTTATCTATGAGTTAATTTATTTCTTGAAAAGATTAATAGATGGTGATAAAGGAAGACCAGTGAAAATTAGACCTTTTCTTGTCCTATATGTAATGGATTAGTTATGGATGACAAAAGGATTGCTTGAATGCAGCATTAATCTTAATCCCAACTAATTCAGCCATTTTTTTTTCCAAATTGACTGGGTTTAAATAGGATAATATAATAAGGTTGATTGTGCTCTATCAAACATTAAGTAAGGTTGTAAATGATGAATAATGTTTCCATAGATTTAATAAAACTTCTTTAGAAAGGTTGATTCATGAATAAAAGAATAATTGATAAATATTGATTAATAACTTCATATAGTTTGTACTTTTTGGAGTAGTACTCCATCTTTCTTCAAATCGAATAGGCGGGTAACAATCCGACCAAATAGTCATTTCTTCTAGTTAATGAAATTTAAAGATCCATAAGTGTACCCTCACTAATTCAAAAATCTTAACATTTGCCCATCTAAAAAATTCTATTCTTAAATTTATTTTTATGGGCCTAGCTAGTCCACATCTAGTTTAGTCCAGCTTTGCCGGATTGTTGTATGATACTTTGATATTGTATGTAACAATCCTCCTGAAATATATAAATTGATGGCATAAGTCATTCAATCAATCTAATTAACTTAAGTTAAAAATTCATAGATACGCGATGTCTGCTAATATACAAATCTAACCGTAATAACTACTGAGTATATATAAGACTAATTGCCATACCCAAGAGGGGGACTCATCGAAGAAAGTCATGACGTTACTCTGCTTATTTCCTACATCGTGGAAGTAGATGGTACATGATCAATGGGCATTTTACGAGCATCTGACTCGTTTATTTTGTCAAGTATGCCATAGAAATCAACAACTACGAATAAGTAGAATGTTATTTAAAACTCTGTTTTTTTGTCTTCCAAATTGTGTTTGATGGAAATTGTCTAATTTCTCAGCAAAAACCATCTACTTAGATGTTTCCACTGCCATGTATCCCTTAAATCACCCAGTTGTATAACATGCAGATTTACATGGTTCCAAGAAGTCGAGTGACGAAATGAATTGACGTGCTTAATACTTATCTAAATCGGGTTAGTTCAATTCATGCAGTATTATTCCAAATAAGAACATTTTATGCGGCTAATTTCAACTACCCCAAGCCCAATTGGCCATATACTCAACAGAAAACAAAATTAAGGACCGCCCACAAACCCAAATAGTGTATGGACTAGTGGACTAGAAATCAAAGAATATCTGGCTAGACTTCACAATAGTTTGAGCATTTTAGGCCGGCTCCCTCATGAATAATGCCAAAACCTGAACAAAAAATGGCCTCTAGCTTCCCAAAAATAAAACTCAACCAATTTAGCATGTTGAACCAAATCGAGCAGACCACAGTTCACATTTGGCTTCCGTCTTCTTCACCTTAGTGGCCGCTTGTCCTCCTCAATTTTCTTCAACCTTCGTATTACATTTCGTCTCTTTTAGCCGTTTCGCACATTAAAGAATGGCCGGCCAACTCCTCACATTGTTCTCCTCCCCATCTCTTTGTCCTTCACCTAGCCACCAAATGATGCTGTCCCTCCTAATCTATTCACTTGAATATAAAAACCCATCACCCATCCATCCAGTTAGTGTAGCAATGGAGAAGTATCAATCACTAACAACTTCCTCTGAGTTGATATTCATCTCTATCTTTTTATCTTTGCTTGCCTTATCTTCTTCTCATGTTAGTGATTTCGTTTCCTGTTTAGCTGCCAGTGGCGTGAGGAATGTGACATTGTTCGCACAAGTGGACCGGGATGGAGCTGCTGCCTATTATAATCTACTGAACTTCTCCATCCAAAACCTCCGGTTCGCCACATGGGCCTTCTCAAAGCCGGCCGCCATCGTCTTGCCGGTAAACGTGGAGGAGCTGGCCGGCACCATTTTGTGTGTTCGGGAGCAAGGGCCATGGAATGTCAGGGTCCGGAGTGGGGGACACAGCTACGAAGGCTTGTCTTCAATTGCTGACCACGGAGCCCCATTTGTGATTGTGGACATGATGAGCCTGACCCGGGTTCAAGTGGATGTCCGGTCCGAAACGGCTTGGGTGGAAGCTGGTGCAACCCTAGGGGAGACCTACCATGCAATCGGCCAGTCGAGCGATTCACTGGGGTTTCCGGCCGGGTCGTGCCCCACTGTGGGCAGCGGTGGTCACATTGCCGGCGGTGGATTCGGATTTATGTCAAGGAAATTCGGTCTTGCTGCCGATAATGTTATCGATGCAGTCCTCGTGGACGGCGATGGCCGAATCTTGAACCGGGAATCCATGGGCGAGGATGTGTTTTGGGCTATTAGGGGAGGTGGGGGTGGGACATGGGGGGCTGTCTATGCTTGGAAAATCAAGCTTGTCCGAGTTCCGAAAACTGTCACCGGGTTCGTTGTGTCCAGACCCGGGTCGCCTAGACAAGTAGCCGAGTTAGTCCACAAATGGCAGCTGGTTGGCCCAAAACTTCCAGGTGACTTCTACTTGTCACTCTTTGCGGGCGCCGGTTTGCCGGAGGCAAAAAAAAACATTGGTGTCTCAGCTACCTTCAAAGGCTTTTACTTGGGCCCCAAAGCAAAGGCAGCTTCAATCATGGAAACGGTCTTCCCAGAGCTATCCATACTTGAAGAAGATTGTGAGGAAATGAGCTGGATTGAATCCGTTCTCTACTTCTCTGGCCTTGAACATGGTAGTTCAATCGACAACTTGAAGGACAGAGAACTACATGACAAACACTATTTCAAAGGAAAATCGGACTATGTTGCTGAAGTGATTTCAGTTGAAGACATCTTAATGATCATTAACATATTGTCACAGGAGCCCAAAGGGTACCTGATATTGGATCCATATGGAGGCATTTTGGAGAATATTAGCAGCAATTCACTTCCATTTCCTCACAGAGCAGGCAATCTTTATTGCATTCAACATCTAGTGGAGTGGAAGGAGGAGGATAATTGGAGGAGCAAGGAGCTTATGAAGTGGTTGGGTGGATTATATGATGCCATGGTTGGGCTAGTTTCAAAGGGCCCAAGAGCTGCCTATGTGAACTATCTGGATCTAGACCTTGGTGTTATAGATTGGAGCAATAGGAGCAATGTGTCGGAAAGTGAGGTGGAGATGGCCAGGGAATGGGGTGAGAAGTACTTCTTGGGGAATTTTGATCGGCTGGTGAAAGCTAAGACAGAGATTGATCCCAACAATGTATTCAACAATCCTCAGAGCATTCCTCCACTGCCTCCTGCTTTGGGGCTTGCTGATCAATGAAACGAATCTCTTGTTTCTAGAAATATTATAAACAAATAACGGTGTCTCTTTCCTACTTATTATGAAAATTTATGCATGTAACTATGTAAGTGAATTGTTGATAAAGTTATAACTGTTTGATTGCTTGCTTGAAAAGAAATGTTTACAACTATTTGTTTAGTACTCTTAGTCAGCCATCTACACTCACTGGTGAATTCAAGTTATGAGATGAAAACAATGGGGATTTAGATTTAGCGGTTCCTTGTTTGGACTTTAGGCATATTCCTACCAGATCTAATCAACTAAGAGTACACATATAATTTAGAAACTCTTTTTAACTCTAAAATTCTTTAAATCTACTTCACTTGATAGATTGTTGGGTTAAACTTCGTAGATGATTCTTCGTTGACAGAGTTTGTGATGACTCTCCAAGTAAATTAAAAAGAGTTATTTAACATATTATTATTTTTTAATTTAATTAAACAAATACTATAGAATAATTAAAATCGTATAAATATTAATTTTTAAGTGTTAAAGTGAACAATATATGTTAATTTTATAACCCGGAGTCCGAATTTCAAACTTTTAAAAATACAACTAGAATCTTCAATGTGATCGCTTCTAACTTCAATCTTTGTAACAGCTTCTAACCTACAAGATCACATCTTTCACTTGATGAGTAAGTGTCGACTACTAAATTAGATTTCGCGCGCACATGCATCCAATTTAAACTCCAAAACAAAAGAAAAAAGACATTCAAATAACTCCACGAACAAAAGTTGAAAAAAAAATTAAAACAAGCTCTGTGGCGTGTGTGCGTGTGTATATATATATATATATATTCCACTAATTGTACCACGTACTTGGCCACTGCACATTTTTTATTACATTTTAAAATTTTTGAAGGCCACGTCGTCTTGAATAATTTAAAGAAAAAAATTAGTGGTTGTTTTCTCTTAGTTTGGTCATAAACTTGTCATTAACGTTTGAATTAACGGGAAGGATTCTCCTATGTCTTATACGATTGCATCTTGACTATTAATAAGTGATTGTTGGCTACAACGTCGTAATCTGATCATATATTGTTTCCACGAAATTAGACGTAGGTGATCATACAAAATGTAACTAAGCAGTCACTTGGAAAACATAATAAAGAATAATGCAGACACAACGCCAAAATGGATGTAACTCGTTGAAACGTTTTACATATGCTGAACATTGTTCGTTGACATATAAACTTTATCCGAGTCCGGGCCAGAAGTAATTTCCTACCCTAAATTTATTTGGTCTTTCGATTACAAAGACAACCCATATTAAATATATTTTTCTTAAAAAGTTAACCTCACATCTCTTTGGTGCCCCAAGCCAGAGCTGGTAGCCAGACTAGGCCGCCTAGGCCAGATTTGCCTGGAGGTTGGTCGAACCTGGTTGGCCGTAAACCTTGATAGTACTTTGAAAATTTTAATATAATATGCTGATCCTTCCTTCAATTACTTCTTGAACCTCTATGTTAATTTTTTGTTATGAACGCTTGGATTGCCACATCCATATTTTGTAAAACATGTTGACATTAGTTTAATTACATATATTTTAGTAAATTAATAAAACTTATGAATAGTGTTAATAAAAATTTCATATCTCTTTATCAATGATTACCTTGTCTAATCCTAAGTATTAGTCTTCATTTGAGACTTTATATGTATCTCAAAATAGTATAATTTGTACTTAGATTCAAGTAGACTTTTTTTTTCTCGTCCAACTGAGAAAGTCTTTTATATAGCGAAGAATTTATAGTATTCATCTGCAAAAGATAATAGATATAAATAAAAATGAATAGAAATAAATCAAGGGTATAAATTATATTAGTGAATTATTTTTTCAAATAATAGAATAAAATATTGAGAGGTGAACAAAAGATAAACCCACCTTTTTATTTGGAAGATTTATCTAGTTTTTAGTGTTTTGTGCATCACTTTGTGAGAAATCCGTCTATAAACTATATTACTTGGATTATAATCCGTCTATACATTGAGTAAAGAAAAAAAAAGTAAGAAATTTTGGTAGAAACTACATGTATTACTATTAAAGAAGAAATTTGAACATACATTGAGTAGAGAGAAAAATAAGTAAGAACTCTTGGTAGAAACTATATTCCTTGCACTTCGAAGATATATTGAGTAGAGTAAAAATAAAAATAAAAGCTATCCTCAAGCAACTATAAACATGAAGACTATTATGATTAAATATATTTTAAAAAATATAAAAACACTTAGATCGGACTCATATATGAACTTACAAAAGTATATAATAAGAAAAGAAGAGCAGAAGGGAAAATATCATAAATACCTAGGTTTCAAAATTTTATTTAAAAAATAGCCAACTTTATAAAATTATATCAGATATAATATTTTTTAAAACTTTTATATCAATGATGGCCAATTCCAACATTTTCATTTAATGACAAAAATACCCATAAATTTTGTTTTTATTAATACCAAAGTAGATAATGGATAAAAGTAATAATTTTTTACTAACTTTATACATAAAAATAAAAAAAATCTAATTAATGATAAATAGACTCTAAAACTATATTATTGATGATAAGCTGTAATAAAGATATTTTTTATTGAATTTTGGACCATCAAAAATAAATTGAACTTTGGCCATCAAAATTAAAAAAAATAAATTTGGTGTTTGAAATTTGAATTTGAAATTGGCATATTTGATTAGAAATTAAAATATTTGATTTATCTAATATTTTTTTATTCTGAACAAATTTTTAAAAAGTGAAATATCAATCATCATATAAAATGCATGAAAAATTTGTTTAAGAAAATTTGAAGTTAGATTAAGGGTATTTATGCCAATAAAATAATTATTATGTGAAATATTTTAAAAATATATCAATTGGTTATATCTGAAATAAAATTTTAAATCTAACTATATCTAATATAAATTTAAATTTTTGGCTCTTTATAATAGAAAATATTAAAATTGGCTATTTATGATATTTTTTTAAAAAATGAAGCTTATCTTAAGCAACAACTGACCAATCAATTGACCAAGTTTTTTGTCAAATCAAACTCACCCCAACTTGGAAAAAAACACCAATTTAAATTTCCATGCACTTAATTAATGAACCAATGCATATTAAATATAGACTTATTAACAACAAGAATATTAAATACCAGGCTCCGATTGAAAGTAAAAGATTTCATTAACCAAAGTATAAAAAAAATATAAAAATAAAATTATTATAATTTATCTCTTACTTTTACCGATCAAATCAATCTCACCGCAAGTCTTTTTGGGAAAATAAACTAAATTTTCTGCCTCGAGCTTTGATCTTGATTGTCCGATTATAAGGGTGACTCATATTTATTAATTTTTTTAAAAAAAATTAAACTTTGATTTAGGCTATCCAATCACAAGGATGGCCTAAATTTATTGATTTTAAAAAAAATGGCCACCGTTGGCAACCGTCATTGTGCCAGCCAAATCCGGTCGCATGATGGTCAGACATGGTCGACTGCAGCCGGATTGGGTAGCGTGGCCCAAGATCCAACTGCAGCCAATCCTCCCCTCCCTAGCCGTGGACTCCCCACAACCGCCACCCTGTTGTGGACGCCCCTCCTCCCCGCTCCTCTTCAATCCCACCATGGCTGCCACCCCTCCGTGCTCCACCTCAACCCCGCTCCTCCCCTTCTCCACTGCAGACGCCTCCATCCTGCCGTAGATGCCCTCGCTCTACCTCAAGGGCCCCTCGACCCCGCCGTCCTGCCGTGGCCATGGCCGTGGCAGATCCCCCCCTCCCTCACTGTGGATGCCCACGCCCCGCTGCAGCCGCCACCCCTCCCTACTCCACCTCGACCCCACTCCTCCCCTCCCACCACAGATGCCCCTAGACCCTGCTCCCCCCTGACCCCGCCATTCCGAAGCACCCGCGGCTGGATCAGTCGTCCACTATAGTCGAGGGGGAGCGGGGAGGGGGGGCGTCTGCAGGGGTGAGGGCATTCGCGGTGGGATCTTTGGCTGCACGGCCCGATCTAGTTGAGGAGGGACATATTCGGCCGTGGCCATGTGGGGACTTTGGCTCATAAAAATATAATGACCACCTTCAAAAAATACTCGCAATAATTAGAAGACCCACAATTTATTTTAAAAAAATGAATTTGTTGCATCTTTCGTTTTAATATAAAAATTGTGTGTAATATTAAAAAAACACGAAGCATACAATTTAGAAGATCTTATTCCCGTATTGAAGGGATCCCATCAAGTCAACTATTCACATGGGCAGCCATTGGTGGTGTTAAACGAGCGAGCGAGCCGAGCTCGATTGTGTTTGACCTCTCTCGAATAGTTCAAAATTTGTTCGAACTCGACTCTAATATTTTTTATGTATTCGAGCTCGACTTGACTCGAATAAACTTAAACCGTTTGATTTTTTCGAGCTCGAACCTAGCTCATTCGTGAGCTCGAAACCAGCTCGATTAAAAATCTAACCTTCTTCAAAAGTTAGACTTAAAACCTACCATCTCAACTATCTCACTTCTTTGCTAGTTTATTACAGATAAATAAATATAACTAGTTATAATTAGACTTATTAGTATATTATATATATATATATATAATCTAAAAACTATATTATTATATTATTTTATCGAGTCGAGTTCGAGTCAAATTCTAATAGAATTCGAATTATAACTGAGTCAAGTCGAACATGGTCTTGCTCAAGCTCAGGTCGTAATTTTAGAGTTTGAGTTCGAGTATTTAAATATCAAGTTTCGAGTCGAGTCGAACCAAGCTAAACGGCAAATGCTCACAAGCTGACTCGTTTAATTAGCAGCCCTACATATAAGCATCTTTGAAAATATCAAAAGACAATAGTCTCCAAAAAATTATATGATTAATTTCCTAAGAATAAGTTCATCTACTTATTTATTGAAGAAAAATGGAATATAATATGTATCATATTCGATATCTAACTGACACGACTCATCGAGCTCAAAAAAAATATTAGGCAACGACTCTTTAAATACGTAAATAATTGGCTCTTAATTTGGTGTACGCGAAGAGTTAAATAGCGCAACATTATGAATTAATTAACACACATAATTAGCTCTTTTTCAAAAGCTCAAAGTATACGCAAATTATACTAGCGGATAAATTAGTGCTTAATTTCTAAAACATGGTTCTATTCCTTACCCTTTACGTTAAGAAAACAATAGATAATCTGGACTTATTGAGAAGTCATGATTCCCAAGTTGTGGAAACATGATTCTTTTATCCAACAAGAAGAAGCAATGGGAAATTTGACAAACAGATTAGTATAAAATTCGATCAACTTTTTCTGGATTCGCCATTCATGGTTGCGCTTGGAACTCAACATCCTCGGTAGGTCGAGTTTGGGTTTGTTTCACCATGCAGCTTTGAGCGTCCATGTTCTTCCCCCAAAGCAAAATGTACAGCCCAGCAATCACAAGAACTGACCCCAGTACACTTCATTTTGGTTGAAAAAAATAAACACAATGTTAGAGGCATTGAACGACATTTAAGCAAGTGAATTGAAGCTTAGAAGAATCTACCTTCCGAGGTGAATTTGCTCCTTGAGAACAAAGAAGTCGATAATGGCGACGATAATCTGCATAAGGGGACTAAACGCAGCAGTGAAAACGGGGCCTCTTTTCTTTACACACGATGACATTATCACATATCCTAGACCAGATCCCACCATGCCCTGAATGCACCATGCACCAATTCATGCACGGTTAGCAGTGAACTATTGCACTGTTATCGTCTTCAAGTTGAGCCATAGAATTAATATATACCAGTCGACAATGCAAATCTTAAAGTGGCATATGTAGTATATATATTAAACATGCTCATTATTAACTATCGTAGGATTAATTATTAAGAACACTTACAGAATAAATAACAGTGATAATCTGTAACTTGCCATTCAAGACCCACAAGGAGAAGTCTCTCCCAGTGATGATACCCAGAGCAGCACACTGGAGTGCACTGAAGAAGGAGATCATAGCTGTGTTGGAATAGAGTGCAGGATAGCTCTTGCATATCTTGGCCTGGAAAAGAAACCAGGTAGACCAACTAAGGCAACCACCAAAAAGGACAATGGACCCTATACTCCATCTCTTTGCTTGATTCTTCTGAAATCCTACTTCTCCGGCATGGATTGTTCTTAATCCCGACGTACTGTTGAAGTGTTTGGTATGTGTCAGCGCAACTCCCTTGTACAAGGTCAGTATCATAGCTCCACTAACACACACACAGGTTCCCAGCACCTTGGCTTTTCCGGCTTTAGTCTTTAAGTTGGCAGTCTCCAACCTTAAGCATCGACACAAACGATGAGATTAAGTCCTTGATCAGTTATAATGGTTGTAAAAATATAGGCCTATAAGGTTTGTTTTTTATTATATATATATATATGTACACACATATAAAGTGACAGATTCATAAACCTTAAATATTATTCTTATGATTACAAATAACAAAACTTTAATAGAAACCAATAATAATTGTTACTTAACGAATTAATGGTTGTTAATTAGCTTTCCTAGGGGCTTTTTAACTCTACGGACCTAGTGTTTTTGTGTAAGTATCTCTTGCATATAATATTCAACTAGGGTGCCGAAAGTACATGACATCTGATACGTGTAACTACTCACCCAAAAGGTATAGCCATTAGAAACGTTGCAACTGGTACCATGTTGATGAAAGCGCAAGCAAAGGTTGCCGATGTGTATTGCAGTCCGAGAAGAAAAAGGTACTGGGTGAGGGTAGCCCTTAACAAGAATACCAAATTGCACATGAGATTTGTGAGAACTTTATAGAGACTGCCAACATATTTTTAACTTGGGTGAGGGCAGCCCTTAAAAAGAATACCAAGTTCATGAAAACTGTTCTGCTTTATGTTATCAGAAATATACCCTGATAATGCACTGAAGAAAAGCTGCCAAAAGATGCTAAAAGTGAGCTTAGGACGAGTTTTCCTGCACTTCCGCAAAGCTGCTTAACATCAATATAAGAAACCAAGAAATTTTCTTCCTTAAGTCTGCTATATATCAAATTAATTTGATGCATACGTACCTTTCCAAAAAATATGCCGCTGGCCCAAGAAAAGCTGCTGCCACTGATAGTCTGTAAGTGACAAGGACCAAAATATTCATACCACCATCAAGAACCTTCTTGATGAGAACATTGACAATGGCAAAAACCACTTCTGCAGCCACCATTCCAACCACAGGTTTCCATTGATCACAACTGCTGCCAATCTCAACCATTGTACCCTCTTTTGCTTACCCTGTCTGATTCACAATCTCTCTTAGTAGCCTATTTATAAAGAAAGTTTTAAGACAAGAACAAAATTCTATCTAACTTCCAGCATTATTTGCACTTGCACAAGTTTTCTAATATTTTAAGCTTTCGGAATCCAGACATTTGCTTTCAACCATTGCCTTTATATTCGCTTTTATCTCCAGAATGCATCATGTCTCTACTAGCAGCTAATTTTGGAGAAGAATCAGAGCAATTTCATTTTTATAGTGCCATCACCAACTCCGCATTAAATTAAATAAGCATTCTTTAGGCTGGAATAAGATATCACATCAATCCTTATACGGTGATTCTCCACGAGTGGTATTAGAAAGTGATGTAATTTGTAATTTATTGGGCTTATAATATATGATATAATAACTATGAACTTGAGGGATACTTACTTACTAAACTTGTATTTTCCATATTTTAACTTGAGAGCCAACTTTTGGAGAGTAGTAGAAAAAAAAATTTTAAAAGAAGGGAAAGTCCCTTTGATCATCCCCTTTTTGGTAAGATTTTATTTTTTATTAATTATTTTCAATCTATGTTCTTCCCATCATATTCTCCCTAACAAATTTGGTATCAGAGCTTTAATTTTCCCTCATCATTTTTTATTGAAAATGCTTAAATTTTTTTAAAAATCTAGATAAAGAAAAATCATGACTTTAATTAGTCTACACAAAAATTGTATTCCAATGTTTGATGGAGATGAGGAAAATTATAATTATTAGAGTATATAAATGAAGAAACTCTTTATTTCACAAGATTTGTGGGAAATTGTAGAGGATGGGTATGAAGAGCTTTAAAGTAATAAAATTTTAGCCACTTGGAGTAAAAACAAGAAGAAAGAGTATAAGAAGAACAAAAAAAGAGATGCAAAAACCCTCTTCCTCATTCAATAAGGAGAAAGTAAAGTTATTTTTTTAAAGATTATAAGAGCAACAAGATCCATGGATATTTAGGAAATTTTGAGAAATAAATTTAAAGGCCACAACAAGGAAATTTTGAAAAATTTCAAAATTTATGGGCTGATTTTGATATAAGTATGAAGGAATGTGAAAATGTGAAAGATTTGTCTTTAAGAATTATTGCTATTGCAAATAAAATTAGAGAATATGGTGATGATATTACAGATAAGAGAGTTATGGAAAAAGTGTTGAGAAACATCCCATCTAAATTTGAACATGTTGCAATTATTAACGAGTCTAAAGATTTATCCAAATTATCAATTAGTGAATTAATGAGCTCTATTGAGGTGCATGAGTAAAGGATGAATAAGGTAATACCTACTACAAGTTTAGAACAAATTTTTTAATAAAAGGTAAATATGGAAAATACAAAAAGATACGAGAAAGGTGAATCTTTAAATAAGTTTCATGATGGAAGTGGTGGATGACAAAAGAGAAGTAATTACAATGGTGATGAAGAAAATTATAAAGGTAGAAAAGAAAATTATAATGATGATAGAGGACAAATGTAACACCCCGACTCAGTTCACCCTTGAATCGACCCGGAAATGCTACCGGCGACCGAACCGTTCGATAATCTACTAGATTCGGTTAAGCCGACCCGGATCTACTCTCGGCGTCTTAAGATGAAGACCACCTATGCCCTCTATTCATTATTCACATCGTGGTATTATATCTTAACACTCAATTATATTATCATGTTTTTCACTACCTCTCATCAGTTCAAATATAATAAAAGTATAAACAGAATATTAAACATTCAGTCACCGAATACATGTGTGTGTGCGAAAGACCTCATTGCTCCTCCGTCCAGGCTGGCACTTCAATCTCATAGTTGTCACCTACATATAGTACAAAACCGTTAGTAACGAG
>JAVDBV010062423.1:0-10926 GCA_032619315.1 Piper longum
TGGGATTGGTGAAGGGCTTCCAGAGCTCCTACTACGTCCGATACGGCGGCGGCGTCAACGAACTGGCCATCGGCCTCAGCAATGCCACCGGCCTCGGCGCCGAGATCATTGGCACCTTCTTCCTCGTCTACACCGTCTTCGCTGCCACTGATCCCAAGCGCAATGCTAGAGACTCCCATGTCCCGGTAAGTTGACCGTGATCATCTTTTCATCTATCGAGAACTCATATATGGCTTTGTTGCTAAAGGTGCATGATGGGCAATCAGGTTTTGGCTCCATTGCCAATTGGGTTTGCAGTGTTCATGGTGCACTTGGCCACCATCCCTATCACCGGCACCGGCATCAACCCGGCGAGGAGTCTCGGGGCCGCCGTCATCTACAACAAGGAGAAGGCATGGGAGGACCAGGTATGGTTATATGTATGATACTTGTTAGTTAGATGGTGGTTGAATTGAAGCAAGATGAGCTAATACTATCTAGCTTAATACTGTTTTTTTTTTTAAAAAAAAAAGCTTACTCTGTTTATGGTGCAGTGGATATTCTGGGTAGGACCTTTTACTGGAGCAGCCATTGCCGCAGCCTATCACCAATTTGTTTTGAGGGCTCCGGTCAGAGCTCTTAGCTCCTTTTTGCGTTGCCTTGCTCTCTGTTCTGATGCTCTAGGGATGTTTGATGCCATTAATTAGCAAGTCCTTTTGTTTTTGGTTAGATACTATTAATAAGATGGTGTGTGAGAGAGGTATGGAAGTCAAAACCAGAGAATTGTAGATACAAAATTGTGTTGCAGTTGTTGAACCCTCTTTTGGTCATTTTGCGTCAGCTTCCAGTTTTTAGGTGGGGCATCAACTTTGTGTAAGGTGTAAACGGTGTTGTCTGGTTCTCTTCTTTCTCAAGATTATATTTTTGTAATTGCTAGTCATTATGAACCCCACTATGCTCTTTACACTGCGTAGCTTAGTTTAAAAAATCTTTCTTTCTACCATACATGCAACATAAACTGGTAGGTTTAAAAACAAGAAGAACAAATATTGAGGTGCAATCATCTTCTCTTTCTCGCGACATTCCACTTTTCTTATTTTGGATTGGTAGGCAAATGAGGCGTATTTTGCTGAAGAAGAAGAATATATAATTGTAAATTTTTCGTAGCAACTCAAGAATATACTCAGACAATTATCAACCTTTATTGATTTCCTAGTCACTAATACATGAGAATAAATGAATTAGATCAGAAAAAAACTAGCTACCATCAAACCGAAATTAAACCCGCGCCGCCCCTGAAAGGTGTGAATTTTATGGCTGCTGACTTGGCTGTTCAGCTTTTTGACAAAATGAAGAGATAAAGGCAGATGAATACGAAGAAGAGCGGTAACAAGGTACAAGGACCGTGACTCAGAGCGGAAAAAAATATATATATTTGAAAAATTATTATAATTAATTATATTATATCCTCTACTTAGTTAAATATTATATTCTATTTCTAGTTACCCGTTTAAATAAAATATGGGTGTTGAGGTATTTTTTACATATCATAGCCGTCCAAGTCCATGTCTACCCTAGATTCACTATATTATTTTTTCAATCTAGATCTTCCACGATTTCATTGAGTTAATGCCCCCGCCACTTCGGTTCGCTGCTAGCGAGTCTCCGCCTCACCCCTGGCCACCGCACCGGTACCCCCATGACTGCCTCGCAGCCAGCTTTCCAGTCATACCTTTTACGACCACCGGCACCGTTGTAGTCGCCACCTACAACGGAGTTTTGGATCCGATTTACACCGCTGTTGCCACCGTTTTAGGCTATTTTCTAGCGTCGGTGAGGCACTATTTTCTAGCTTCCTCCCATCTATATATACATTTTGATACCACCAATGACCATCGCTGTGGCCGTGATCGCTGCCGACAATGCCGCCTTCCACGACGATGATTCCCACCTTTATAGTCAATTTTCGGCAAGCTCGTGGCCGGACTCTACCAATCATCACCACCAACACCTCCGCCATCATGTTCCCTATCAATCCTAACCGGCGGCGACCCTAGCCGTGACGCCGTCAATGTTTTCTGGCGTCAGGCACCATCGCCCTCGTTCACCCCATTTACCTGTTCAGCCATGATCACGTCTGCCTGGTGGCAATCGCGTCGTCTGCCCGAGTCGTTTGTCCATGTTCGCATCCGTCAGACCATGTTCATGTCAAGTTCGACCGTCCAATTCTGGTCCGCCCAGCCAACCCAAATCATTTTCCAGCCCGGGTTGGTTTAGGCCATTCAGTTTGGTCTGGTTTAGCTTGGTTCGGTCTGGTTCAGCTCGTATTTAGGCGCTTCTCGACTGTTTTTAGTAATTCGAGAACCTTTACATTAGTTTATATGCATATTCACATTATTATGTTTGAATGTTATGATTATTTTTCTTTATTTATTGAATTATTATTTTTTATGTATTTAATTATTTAATTATTCATATGCTTACTAACACGAGTATATATATAATATTTGCTCGTATTTAGCCATATATTTATATACTATGATTATATTATTATTTTATTATTATAATATCATTTATGCTCATCTATTTATTATTTATCTAATGATGTATGAGTGTCTTTCTTGATTATTTATAAATTAATTAATTATTATTATAATGTCTTGATTTGTTTGCCACTTGTTTATTTCTAGGTTTGTTAGCATTGTATTATTTTTTTATGTATTGATGATTTAGCACATACCATAAACATGCATCATATAGAGATATTAGTATTTTTATCTAGCAAAGAGTTTCGATGTAGGTTACGAGGGTTGAATTTATCAACTTCAAACATAGGGCTCCACTCATCCAAATTAATTTTCTGTCTCATTCTTGGTATGTCAATCAACCATCTAGGTCTGTATAATTATTTGAAATGTTGTATTTTTCCTTTTGGCAACCCTGGTTGGCCTGAGCCTAGATTTGACCATCATGCACCGACTGTAACCGGGGTCAAGGAATTGACTCCGTCTAACACAGAGCTGCACCCTTTTAAAATTACTATGTGAAAGTTTTGGTCGACCAGAGTATCTGACCACCATGCACTGGAACACAACCGAGGTCGACTCAATTCGACGCAAGGCAGCACCCCCTAAAAGATTGAATACTTGCCCCTATGTCGAAAGGGGTGACAGGGCGTAGTGGTGCAAGAAAGCTCATTATGCACTTGTGATATTAAGAGGGTGAGCCAATGGCAAATATCGGCAACTATAGGCTGTGGGTCACGTAGCGTGTGTGCGCATACATGGGATGGTAGCTGGATGGGGTGTCCAACCTTCCCAATATAATTGGAGTTCAGCATAGGCTCATAACTAGTAAAAGACTTGTGAAACGATAATAGGGTTTATATTGCTTGTTACATTTAATTATGCGACTTAATGGTTTTATCGCTAACGCGGAATTCCTTCCGCAAGTGAGCAGCTTTAGACTGAATAATAAAGGTATGGTTGTTGGTTCTTTTACCAACTCAGGCTTGGTGAATGGATAATAAATTGGACTTCTATTTATTCTTTTGTGTTATAAATGTGACTATATGAAACAGTCAGAGATCGTAGGACGGTTATTTTATATACTGTCATATGCTATCAGAAACATGATTTATTTTTTTTATTAGTTATAAATTCTAGACTTATTTGCCGTATTAGAATTCATGTTCTTACATGTTATGTTTACATAATTTAACTTTTAAGTAACACCTGAGCCAATTAGGGTGAGTCGTTATACTTATGGCAGGGCGGCTTGCTAGTGGATGACCTATGGTGCATTTTTCTATATTGAGGGAGGCCAGCGAGCATAAGCTGCATAATTAATCTGAGAGTACTCAATAATACAAACACCGTAACTGTGGGTACAAGTTTATAAATCTGCAACTCACACTATTCTTACGTACAAAATTATAAGTATTCTAACAGGTCATTTTGCCGTCAACTGCTTCTACAACTTGTGCTACGAGCATGCAATTCACCACATTTCACTTGTTGCTTGTGATGTGCCTGTGAGAAACTAGCTCAGATTGGTTGGATTTGTTGTCTTTTTATCGATTCTGGAGCAGAGAGCATGATAATACTGTTTTGTGTCAACTGGAAATGATAAATGGCTTATGCAAAAGTTTTGTCAGCTGATATACTTGAAAATTGAATTGTCTTGGTTAATTTTCATTTGGTTGGTTAATGGAAAATTGAATAGCTACAAGTCAAAAACCATATGTGGTTTGTATTCAATGTATAAATTTATCAGGTACCGTATTAAAAAAATTGGTTATTTCCTCCAAATGATACTCTCCTTAATTTGTATAAATGTGTGTTGTTTGATAGTTCAAATAAATCATATACATAGGGCATCATACGTTTTGATAATTCTGTAATAAACTTAAATTTCGTCGGTCTTAAGTGCTTAATTATATCTAATTCTCGAGGTTTTTATTGGTACCGAAGTGAAAAGTGTAGAAAGATTATTAGTAAATTAAAATAAAAACTCTAATAAATAAGTTAATTTTTTATAATTTTAAGTAATTTACACTGATCAGGCAACTACTACAACGGGTCAAACAACTGCTGCTACAACGGGTTTATTGTAATACTTATTATAGTGAATCCCTAGTCACGACGGTAAAAGAGAAAACTAAATACAAAGATGGAATCATAAGAAATATACATGTACATAAAAGATTATAAAAAAAACTTTGCAATTTGCTAATTCATTTAATTTAAAGATTATAAAAAAAAACTGTTCTTTTTCATTTTGAAACTTCCTTGTCTTCTTATTATGGTTTTTAATTTTATATCTTCTATGAAGTAATTTAATTTATGCTGAAGATGAGATACATCTTACATCAATAATTTATATTAATTTAATTTTAAATTATTAATTTCTCCATGTAAGTTGTACTTTATTTTATTATTGATTTTTATTAATGTAATGTAAAATAGGTTTGAAATATGAGTATTTGAAATTAAAAAATTAAGATATCTAATTAGGGCCTAAAATATGGGTAACTATATAATTACATTAAAAACTCCTAGCATCTAATGGGACGTAATAATTGAGTTTTATAATATTTTATCATTAATTGGTTTGAGTGAAATCGAATATATAGCATAATTTTCACATCTTGAGAAACCATATATTTAGCTTACCTTTGTTTTCCTTTTGTTTTACCTTTGTTTAGTTAGTTAATAAAAAATCACAATATTTGTTTTTCTTAGATAATATGGTTTAAGATTTTAATTAATAAAATAGTTATCATCGATACTCTATTTTACTTTATTAATGCTCTTTCCGTAGGATCTATTTTATTTATATTTTATTTACATAATGTTTACCGGGTAGAGTTTAGATGTGACTAATGAGCTGAGCTGGCGAGTTTGAGTGGGACTTGAACTCGTGATTGAGTCAGCATTTATTTTTAATTTGTGGCCAATTATGGGCAACAAAAAAATCTAAAAAACCATTGGCTCATGCTCCAAGAGCCTTTTTCTCTCTTTCTTTTTTTTTAATAGCGATAAAGTAGAGGAGAGAGTGGGATAACTATTGGGTCGAATACTCAGGAAATGTGACCTAAAAATTAACAATAGGTTTGGACAATTAATAGTAGGGTTTTGTTTGGGTACCAGGTACCCAATATCCACACCAGTGACCGTAAATTTGCGCTAATTTTTAATTTTAATTATAAAGATTAATATTTTATTAATTTTAAAAAATTAACATTTATTAATATAAGTATCAAATATCTCATTTTTATTTTTAAAATATTTTTTTTTACTTAGTTTAATTTTTAAAGCATGTATTATGATTATATAGTTTGAATATTTAAATGATTATCCGTTTAATAAATAGTCTGGTTTGGTTTTTTTTAACGGTAAATAATTGGGTTTGTTAGTAAAAATAGAAAATTAAATAAAAAATAAATAATTTTAACTTATAAATTTAATTTTAATAATAAGTTTGGTTTAAGTAATAACCGGCCAAACACGGCGGAGCCACATGTGAGAGAGCCACTTTCACTCTCCCTTCCCTTTCAATTCTCTCCAACAATTTCTGTGGTTTGTTATAACTTTTTGTATAAAGCTTTAACTACTCAATTCTTTTAACCCTTAATTTCTCACTTCTTATTACCTCCACTTCTCTCCAACTCAATTCGCTCTCCATGTCGTTCTGTACATATCTTAATGAGTTCACAGTCGAAGATGATGAATGCAACCGATGACGACATGGAATCCTAAATCGCCGAAGTTGTCCTAACCACCACCTCGGACCTATTCCGTTATTCCCCAGCTACGTTTAAAGCTAGCGATTCTGGATGTACGACTAGGTTAAACTGATGTTTATATTTACCAAAGAAGGTTGATAAAATAATGAAACCAGCAATAACCAAAATTGTAAGTATTGTGGTACTTATTAGTTTGTTAAGATATTATTTACATATTTAATTTAGTAGATATTTTAGTTTTTAGTTGAGTCTTTATTAATCGGTAGGGGTGTCAATGAGCCGAGCCCAGCCGAGCTAAGTTGAGCATGGTTATGTTTGAGTTTGGCTTGATATAAAATAAGTCGAGCCGAGCTTTAATATAAATGAGCTGAACTTTAATATAAACGAGCCGAGCCGAGTTTATTCAAAATTTATAGTATTTGGGCTTGGTTCGAGCTAAATTCGAGCCTAGTGAATGTTTATGTGCTCGACTTATATAAGATCAATTTTTTTGAACACTGTATAAATTCAATGTGGCCTCAGTAATATTTATGAGCCAAGCCGAACCGAGCTTTAATATAAATAAGTCGATCCGAGCTTGTCCAAAATTTATGGTGTTTGGGCTTAATTCGAGCCGAGCTCTAGCCGAGTTCGAGCCTAGCGAATGTTTATGTGTTCGACTTATATAAGATAAAAAAAAAAAATTAAACACTATAAGTTCAATGTGACATCAATAGTATTTACGAGCCGAGCCAAACTGAACATTTTTTCTAGTTTAAACACATCAAATTCGAGTTTCGAGCCGAGCCGAGCCGAACACTCATTTGCTTAAACTCTATTCGTTGTTTAACAAGTTTATCCATTTCAAGTTGAGTATCTTTTTCGAGCACAAAATTAATGAGCGCGAGCCAAGCTAGACGCAAAAAACTTATGAGCAGGCTTGGCTCATTTACACCCCTGTTAATCGGTGTAACTCCCAAATAGGTATAGTTTATTAAGAGTATAAGACTATAAGTTATGTAACCCCCTGCCGGGTTTATGGTTTTACATTTAATATCTAGCATACTTAACCAATGCCCTTAAGGGCCTAATTATTTTATTTAGCATAACTATACGGTAACATTAATTACTTTTCTACAACATGCCAAAAAGTGCGTTCCTGGTGAGCGGGATTTGAGACAAATCCAATTGATCATGAACCAAATGTAGTTTAATTATGAAATGATTGTATTGAATTACATTTTTCTTTCGTAGAGAATGAGTGGTTCACTCAACATGCTCATTAGCTTAATCCCTTCTTGTTAGAGGGTATAATGATTTTATATGCGTCATCACCAAATGACCACTCATTCTCTATAGCTAAGAACTGAGAATTCGGTAATCCAGGAATAAGAAAAATAAGTGGGAGTAAGCCAATGAGCGTATATTTTGTCAAAACATAGTTGTAATTTAGTCCTCACACGCCACTCGTCACTTTTGAGAGTCCATTCTTCTTGGCATGCGCCTCAAACACTAGAATGACAGCCTTACACAGTTGATTTTTTCTTGCTACAGTTCTTACACTTGGCTCTCTAGTTTTGTTACTTCAACGGCCTTCCTCAAGAGGTGACTCCGAGCCTCTAATTATTTCCTCGTTATTGAGCTTTAAGAACTTAGCTCAAGAGGTGGTTGGGGCATCCCGGGAGGGTCTGGGAGGGTGGCTTTATCACTGAAAAGTACTTCGCCCAATTTTGTCTTTCACGTCCATTGGTCGTGCTTTATTATTTTTTAATATGAACTCATTTAGATTTGTAGTGTGCCGCATTGTGAAAGAGAATTGAGAAATAAATAGTAATTGAGAAAATTAAGAGACTCCAGAGGATGTAAGTTAGGAAGCAGAAAATGAAATCTCGCCCCTTTCCGCTACAAAATTATTATAAAAAAATCGCAAAAAAGTAAGAGAAGAAAGGCCCCTTGCTCTATCAAATGGAGAGAGACTCTTTTTTTAAAAAAAATAAATAAAAAGAGCTGTTGGCTCACAATTACTAATTCAATTTCCAGATCATACAGCATAAATCTTTATTTCAAAGGCACCAAGAATAAATCTTACCAACGGCAATAATCAAATAGTACCCAGCAAATGAAATTTATTTTCCAATGCAACAATACACCAAGATTAAACTAGAGGAAACTTAACATAAAAAAAATCTGTAAGGTGGAAAAAAACACTGCATAAAAAATTAATTTAACTTAGGAAGTCAGATCAAAATGTGAATAACCCTATAATAATAATAATAATAATAATAATAATAATAATAATAATAATAATAATAATAAACACACCCAACATCAATCTTCAAATCTCAATCAACAAAAAAAAATCACTCCACTCACAGAGAGTCTCAACCAACAAATTTATCTCCACCTTCCCTTCCCTCTTCCCCTTCTATACTAACAATTAACGCCGCCTTCTATGGCATTGTCAACGGGGGAGCAGCGCCGGCACCTGCAGCATCTCCACCCGGTCACCAAAGCCGACGACCTATCCCCATTGGGCCGAATGCGAGAGCATTTCTACGCCCACCACGACGTCGAGCACGGTTTGACTATTTCGTCAACCCTCGGGGCCTCCACATCTTCACCTAGTGGTGGACCCGAGCCCAGCTTGCATGGCCACCCTGTGTGGTGGTCCTAGTCCACGACTTCACTTGCGAATCGAGTTGGCTCTGAAGCTCATGTTGTCTTCTTTGTTGGGTTTATCCTACATTGGTCATAGATGATTTTGGGGATATGTATATAGGTTAATGGAAAACCTTTATTCATTGGGTTAACTTTTGGATTAAGAGAGATCCGTAATACTTATTGTGTAAAACCCACGATTCGAGTTAGGGTTTTATATTTAGAACTGGTCGGTTCGACCGTTATTTTCAAGTCGAGTATGTTTCAGAACACGTGTACTGAGCCGACGCCAGTCGCGTGTATGAGCTACGAGGGGTCATGTGTACCCAAGTATATGATGATAACGTCATGAATGCAACACAAAAGAATGAGTTATCAGAATATATGATAGGATGCAGTCTAGTTTTATTTTTTTATTATGTAGTTTGATCGTAGAATTAGTTTTAGGCCGTTTACTGCGTTACGACGCGTTACGGGTAGTTTGGGTGGGTTGATAGTTAAGCATGTCATTATAATGTTTTGGTGTTTATTTTATTTTTATGAGATTTTTCCCGATTTTTCTGGATTTTTTTTAGAATTTATTTTGAGTAAATAATTATTCTGACTCGAGACGGAGTCGAGTCAAGTATTATTTACGAGTTTGCCACCCAACCATCTTCCTTACCCGACTCCTTTTCTCTCCCACGCCCAAACCCTAGCGCCGCCTCGTTGGTTGCCACCGTCCCTGTTGCCGGCGCTGCCCGGCCACCGACCAGTGCCGCTCCGCCCCACCACGCCGTCGCCGTGTCGCCCCGACCAGGCCCGACCCTCATCCAGCCGCCGCGACACCGGAAACGCCGCGGCTAGCGCCGCGCCAGCGAAAGTTCGTGTCACCAATTCCGGCACCGGCGACCGCCGCCGTCGCCGTCCAGTGACCGCCTCGAGCCCCTAGCGATCTTCCCCGACTAGAGCGCCGCTGATCGCCGCCCTAGTCAGCCCGATCTATCAAACCACTGCCGCCGCCTATTTTCTCCATTTTTCGGCGAGCTACCGCCTCTGTCGGCCACACCGACACTGCAGATGTGTCGGGCTCGTCAAGATGGTTCCAATGGTACCCTATACGACCCCTATCCAGCCAGTAGACGCCGTCGGCGACTCTCGCCGGAAAACCACCGGAAAGTCGCCGGAAAACCGCCAGAACCCGCCGGAAAACCGGAATTGTGGGAATTTACTGGAATTCACCGGATCTTCTGCAGAGTTCACCTGGTTGAACACGATCGAGCTTCGGACGACGTGGAGCGTCGAATTCGGGGTTCGAGATGCACGCACGACGGAACTATAGCTGTCGTCGATTGCCGACGACGCGAGGTATAATTACCTCTTATCCTAATTTGATTAGTTATAATTGATGATTGTTAGTACAACATGCTAGGATTGAGTAGTAGTTATGATTAACGATCGATTAATTGATAATGAGATGATTAAACCCTGACGAGTGATAAGTGGCATGATGTAATTGAGTATGAGATGAACAGCTAAGTGATCTAATGAGATAGGTCGAGGATGAGCATGATAAGTGGCTAGGGTGTGATTTAGAAAAATATAATAAAGTTGGCATGAATATGAGGACTTAGAATTATTATATTAATGATTGTTTGATTATTAATTGATGATGATTGCATTGTGTGTGATAATTAGCTAGTGTGGTGCATCATTTAGTTATCGGGTGTTAGTGTTTAGCTTTGATGTGTAGGTACGGAGTAGGAGCTTGCCGCCTAGGCGCGATGACACGCTTGGAGCTTCTACCAGGTCCGTTAGGATTCACTTCTATTTTACGCTCTTTCCATTGTATATTTGATTATGACTTGCAGGACGAGTTAAGTGGCGTTTTATCGGATCCCACTTCACTCGGGTCATTTAGCCGAATTGTTTTTCAGATTAATAACCCTCGAGGATGAGATCCCTCGAGAATGATTTCGAAAACAAGATCCACAGCAAGTTGCCTTCTGGCCTATTTTATAAATCCCTTCCCAGGCCTATATATATTTTTATCGAGTTTTCAGTGAGATCAGAGATGGAGAAAT
>JAVDBV010062443.1:0-13371 GCA_032619315.1 Piper longum
CACTACCAATTCTAGTGCCAGTGCCTCGCACACCCCGGCCGTAGCCTTTTTATGGGGAGGCTATCACTACACTCCAGTGCCAGTGCCTTGCACACCCTAGCCGTAGACTTTTTATAGGGAGGCTATCACTGCACTCAGGTGATTGCTATGCCCCGTTTGTGGGGAAGCTCTCACTACCAATTCTAGTGCTAGTGCTAGTGCCTCGCACACCACAGCCATAGCCTTTTTATAGGGAGGCTATCACTGCACTCCAATGCGATGGAGGAATCGTTGTGCCTCACTCACCCCGGTCATAGCCTTTTTATGGGGCAGCTATCACTATTCCAAAATTTACATACATAATACTGCCCCGTGTCGGACTGAGTCAATTCTTTGACCCCGGTTGCACTCGGTGCATGGTGGTCAAATCTGGGCTCAGGCCGGCCTAGGCTACTAATAAGGAAAATACGATGTTCTACCTATTATACGTACCTGACTTATGATTTCGACCGACTGTGATCCGCTAACCCTAATTTGAGTGAAAGCATAAAATTATACATTAGTATAATTTTATTTGCATGAACCTACATGCAACTAAATGATATTCCATATTAAATATTTCATCTTCCATAATTCTATTGAGATAATTGATTACTCATGTGACATACTCCTTTCAGTCATTCTTCACATTTTAAGTTAATTATATAAATCCTAATTCTCCCTTGACAATTAATAAAATAATTATTAATTTATAACCAGGAATTTAATTACTATTTTTGGTATATTCTTTGACTAATTTGTGTTATCCTAATTTAAGGATATTCTTAACCCTTCGATTTAATTAACTGTTTGTAACAAGCCGATTAATTATTGACCGTCTATTGTGACCGTATTTTATTATTTGTGGCAACTTCCATATATTAATTTATTAATTTAGCCACTTAACTCATAACCAATTGGAATAATTATTTTTATGGATTTATCAATTGTTAATATTATTTTAACTCGAACCGGGTCAAGTCAACCCATATTTACGAAACTGCCATCTTCATCCCCAACTCTCTCCAAAACAGGGCTATAATTAGATGTTTTCCGACACACTAATCGTCGACGTCAAGCCACCACCTGCCAAGCCACCATCGTCAATTTCGTTCACGGTCGTCGACTGCACTTCGTTCGCCTCCGGCCGCCGTCAATCGTCGTCGACCGCTGTCGACCACCGACGACAGCCTGCACCATGCTGTTAATGTTCCTCCCCATCCACCTCCGGCCACGGCGATGCTGGAATCGTCCGATTACAGCAGTTTCGGCAATTTTTCCGCCCATACTTGTGTCGCCGATTCCACAGCCGGCGAGCGTCGCCGCTCTGATCAGATGTTCGATTAGGTACCCTCAACCCTCCAGAGCTCTTTCCCAACCGGATTGGACTCTGATTGCTGCCTACGCTGGCCGGATTTCTTGCTACGGTCGCCCACCTTGACCAAACTCCGATAGTTCATCATGGACAACTTCGGGTTTTATTTCTTGTTTACTTCTTTTATTTTTTTGTTGATTAGAGACTTTAGTTCCATGATTAACAAGCTTATTATCACTTATAAATATGCATGCATGCAAATTACTAAGAAGAAGAAGAAAGGAAAAATGCCCAAGCAAGGAGGAAAACGGCGCCAATCCAAAGGATGAAATGAGGGTGACGGCCCCCCCCTTTTACCCCTTTTCATAATGAAATAAAATACGGCTAGGGTACTTGGAAATACCCCTTCACCGTAATTCCTTTAACTAGGTAATTGGGTCGCCAAATACGTTTCACTTAATTGGTTTAAACAGTTAATTAGGATGGTTTACTTGACTGGTTAAATGGGTTAATCATACTTAACCAGCTAACGACAATTATTTTAAATGAAAAAAAAATAAATTTCCCCACATTCAATACCAATGCGTCAAACGTTATTATTATTATTATTATTATTATTATTATTATTATTGTATTTTTTTATTTTTTTTCCGGGTCTTTACAATATCATATGGCAATATATAAAATATCTAACCCACAGTTTTGGACCGTTTCTCATAGCTACATTTATAACACAAGGAAATATAAAAGAAGTCCACTTATTATCCATTTGCCATTTGAGTTGGTATAAAAACCACCCAGCTGTCCTTTATTCTTCAGTTCCAAGCTGCTAAACTGCGGAGGCAATTCCACGTTAGTGATAAAACCACTAAGATATATAATTAAGGAAACAAGTCAAATATACTCCCTATTTTCATTTCAAAAGTCTTTTTTATTTGTGCTCGTGAATCTTCAATTAGAGCGAGGCATAAGCCACCACCTTACCATCTTGCATAAGGACGTATCCTAACCCTACCAGAGATGCATCACTAAAGACCACGAATCCTTCATTACCATTTGGCAAAGTCAAGACTGGTGCAGTAGTTAGACTCTTCTTCAAAGATTGGAAACTCTCCTCACACTTGCTACTCCATTCAAGCTTGACTGCCTTGCATGTGAGCTTAGTCATTGGCGATGTCACCAAGGAAAAATATTTAATGAATTTTCGATAGTACCCTGCTAGCCCTAGGAAACTTTAGATATTAGTGGCTGACTTGGGTTGTGGCCAATCAGTGACTGCTTTCACTTTTGATGGATCCACTGCAACTCCTGCCTTTGAGATAATATGTCCGAGGAAATTCACCACCTTCCGCCAGAAGTCACACTTTGATAGTTTGGCGAACAATTGATTTTCCCTCAGGACTTGAAGAGCAATGGACAGGTGTTTCACATGGCCCTCCTCATTATTTGAATAAACCAAAATGTCATCCATAAACACGATAATAAACTTATCCAAGTATGCATGGAATACCGTGTTCATAAGTGACATAAAGGTCGTTGGTGCATTTGTTAGACCAAAAGGCATGACCAGAAACTCATAATGTCCATATCAAGTTCAAAAAGCCATTTTCTGTATATCGGATTTCTTCACTCGTACTTGGTGATATCCAGACCGCAAGTCTATTTGAAAGAATACATCGGCTATTTTTAGCTGATCAAATAAGTCATCGATACTCGGTAAGGGGTACTGATTCGTGACTGTCACTTAATTGAGCTGGCGGTAATCAATACACAATCTAAGTGAACCATCCTTCTTCTTTACAAAAAGAACAGGAGCATCCCAAGGTGAAGTACCTGGCCGGATGAAACCTGCAAGTAACAACTCTTCTAGTTGACTTTTTAACTCTTTGAGTTCAGCTAGAGCCATGCGGTATGGTGCTTTCGAAATCGGTGTTACTCCAGGTGCTAGGTCAATGACAAACTCCACTGCCCGCTTAGGAGGTAACCGTGGGAGTTCATCTGGGAATACATCCATAAACTCTGCTACCACCGAAATCATGGACAACTCTTTGGACTTGGACTCAGACTCTCCTAGGTTAGTCAAAAAGGCTTGACAACTCTGACTGAACCACTCGATTGCCTCATTGACTGACACGATACAAGAAGATGGATCTTGCAATAACCCTTGAAAAATGACCCCCATCTCACAATTACAGAGTTTTGTCACCACTCTCTTCCCTTTACAATCAAGAAAAGTCTTGTGTGCAGACAACCAGTCCATTCCCAATAGTACATCAAACCCTTTTACCCCATACACGATAAAATTCTATACATAGGGTTTCCCTTGTATATCTAAGGATAGGTTAGTCACTCCTAACATTGTGACTTCACCGTCCCCAGTTCCAATAGTAACTCTATAAGTCTTCGATAATGGAGATGTTTGGAGTCCTAGACTCTTAACTAATAGAGATGAAAGGAATGAATGTGTACACCTCAAATCAAATAAAACATCCACAATAACATTTTGAATCAGAATGTTACCTCGAACTGTGTAGTCATCCTCCTAAGCATCCTCAATTTCGACCTCATATAGTTTCGCCTTCCCTTTGTCCACCGATTTTGCATGTGCCGGATAGTGAATAGGAGAGGGTGCCTCTTCTTTCTTAGGCTGCTCCTGTTGTTGCATCGGCGGTGACAATACTCCTTTTGCATGTGTCCCGTCCTTACGCAGTTGTAGCACCAATGGGGCTCGTTGCATGGCCCTGAATGCATCTTGTTGCAATTTTTTTACAATCGATACGGAATCTCCCGAAACTTCCTTTTGCAGTTCCCATCGACGTTCCTTTAAAAGTTCTACTGCTGGTGTTATGTATACCGGTTTTTGCTGCTACCCTGGTTGGCATTCCTATATTGCATAGTAGCCTTCCCCTGTTTCTGTGCACGGTCATGCTCGTACACCAATTCATGAGTAATGGATGCCTCAATCACTTCGGTTATAGTGCCTCTTGGCGCCGTAGCAATCCTACTCCTCAATTCTGGCTTCAACCCCCGGAAGAATTTGCCCACTCTAGCCTTGTCAGTTGCTAGAATCCTAGGTGCAAAACGTTCCAACTGCAATAAAATTCTTAGCATATTCCCAGACCGAATCTTCCCTCTGGGCCAGAGTAGTGAATTCCAGTGCTTTCTTTTGGCCAACGGACTCTGGAAAGTACTATCCATTGAAAGTTGTTACAAATTCTGCCCATGAGTTGGATGAGATCTCTCGGCGATAAAAGGTGGTCTTTTCCATGGATTTCCACCAATAAGATGCTTCCTCCTGAAGCATGCATGTTGCCAACCTCACTTGATGGCAGTGTGGCATGTAAAGAGCTCTAAACACTTTTTTAGTAATATCTATCTGGCTCTCCGCCTTCATTGGATCAGTCCCTCCAATGAATACTTCAGCTCCATTCTTCCGAAACTTTTCCATAGTATAACGATCACTATCATCCACAGCTGGAGGCACCACTTGTCGGACTACCGATGTCAATGGGTTTGGAAGCTCCCTTCGCTCGCCCGAGTCAGCTAACCCTACCCGCCCTTGGGCACTTCCCTGATCACCATCTAGGACATTACTAGGACCCGCTGCCGAGTTTAAGGCTCCATCCCCTGCTAGCACTCCCGGTAACCACTGAACCATATTCTGAACCACATAATTTGTATATTCTGAAGCCTGCGCTAGACTTTTCAACAATGGGAAAAGATAATAACTGTACTTTTCAACAAGGTATTTGAGTCATAAGATGTGAGCTAGTGGGAAACCGTGCTCTTATACCACATGTGACGACCTGCCATTTTTCACAATATTGTGGGCATCACTAGCCAGGTGTTACTTAGAATTTAACAAACCAACCCTGTAATGACCAGCCATAACCAGACCTGGTGTTACTTAATATGTTACATGAATAATTTTAATGTAAATAAGTCTAGTATTTCTAACTTAACAAAATGACAAATGTATCTATCATATGGCAATGTATAAAATATCTATACCACAGTTTCGGACCGTTTCCCATAGCCACATTTATAACACAAGGAAATATAAAGGAAGTCCACTTATTATCCATTCGCCACCTGAGTTGGTCGAAGAACCACCCATCCGTCCATTATTCTTTAGTTCCAAGTTGCTAACCTACGGAGGCAATCACGCATTAGTGATAAAACCACTAAGCCGAATAATTAAGGAAACAAGTCAAATATACTCCATATTTTTATTTCAAAAGTCTTTTTGATTATGCGGGGAGGCACTCCGCTATGCTCCTAATATGCAAGGAGGCATTCCGCTACACTCCTATTATGCGGGGAGGGATTCCGCTACACTTCTATTATGCAGGGAGGCCTTCCACTAGACTCCTATTATGCGGGGAGGCCTTCCGCTACACTTATATTATTATTTTTAAAAAAATTGTGGCCCCATGTCAGACTAAGTCAATTCCTTAACCCCGGTTGCACACGGTGCATGGTGGTGAATCTGGGCTCAGGCTGACTAGGGCTGCCAGAAGGGAATATACAACATTTCAATAATTATACGGACCTGGTTAACTTGTACGTAATCCCACAGCTGCGATCAATGATCCTAATCTGAACAAGAACATAAAATTATACATGGGTATAATTTTATTCGCGTAAAAATGCATGCAACTAAATGATTAATATATATATATATATATATATATATATATATCTTTACAACAATTCGACAATTTAATAAATATAATAATAGTTAAATAATTAAATAAAATAATAATTAAAGAAATTCATCATAACATCTAATCATATTAAACTATGTGAATATTCATCTAAATTCATCTCGTTTCAGGCGGAAAACGGCCTGAACCGAGATGAACTGGATCAACCAAGCTGAACCAGAATAAATTGAAAGCGTTGAACCAACCCAGTCTAGGTTAACCAAAAAAATTGGATGGGTTGGCTAGGCTGATGGACGTGGATATGGACATGGGCATGGTTGGCGGACTCGGTTTGGCCAAACAGATGTGGTCACAGACAGGCAGACTACGAACTGGGTAAATGTGTCGATGAGAGCCGCCGGTTCCCGTCGCCAGAAAATGCCGACGATGGCACAGCCAGTGTCGTCGCCAGTCGGAATCGACAGCCCACTCAACGATGAGTATGCTGGTGGTGGTGGTTGGTGAAGTCTGTCTAGAGGTTGGCCGGAAAACGGCCGAAATAGTGAAAACCCGCCGCCGTGCAAGTCCACATCGCCGGTGGCGATTGTGGTCACGACGGAGGTCGATGTCGGTCTCAAACTGTAGATCTGGATGAGGGGAAGATGTTTGGGTGGTCGGATTGTCCGGTGGTGGTTCGCCGGTGCCGGAAAATGGCCCAAAAGGCCACGGCGATGGCCGAAACCGGCTTCAAAAACTCCCTCATTGGAGCGACTGCGGCGACTCCGGTAGTCGTGGGAAGGGTAGACGTCTAGTCTTTCTTTTCAATTTAATTCTTTTTTTTGTTGACTTTAGATTTTAGTTTCCATGATTATCAACTTTATTATCAAATCAACCTATTCATGCATGAAAATTAGGAAGAAGAAGAAAAGAGGAAAATACCCAAGCAAGGAGGAAGCCGGCGTCTGTCAGAATGAGAAAGTGAGAATGACACCCCCCCCCTTCTCCTTATATAAAGAAATGATGGCTAGGGTATGTTAAGACACCCTTTCGCTCGTATTTCACTTAACCGGTTACATGATATTTAACCAGGTAAATAATACCTTACACTTGACCGGGTAATTAATAATTAACCTTGTGGCGGGTAAATAATTTAAATAGAAATATTAATTTTCCAACGTTCGGTCCTACAACGTCGAACATTTTTTTTTTCGAGTCTTTAGACCTTCATAGTAGTGTTTTAGTCTCCGTCCATTGACTTTAAATGATCGATCCTCTTATTCAGTCTTAATTTCAATTACACCATGTAAAAAAAACCTTTGTCCAGGAGAAAATGACCAGTAGCCACACCAGATGCCATGTTTGTTTGCTATAGTACAAGGAATATCTGACTTGTGATCTTTTAGTATTCTAATCTGCTTCTCTTTCTACAATATAGTTATCTCTGAAGACATAATAACAGGAAAAGTATCATTATGCCCTAAGAAAGTATACCTGAGATGTTTTGGAAGTTGTTTTAACTCAAAAATAGGTAGTACTTCAATGAAAGGCAGGAATCTGTGGAATTGTAGATCTAAAGGTTCCACAACTCTAAATCTACTAGGCAAGATTGGTTGTGAATCTAATACTTTAACCATCTCTTCCACATCAATATCTTCTTCACAAAGAAAATTTATAGCTTTATGTAATGAATCACTAAACTGACCCGCTTTGCTTCCGAGTAAGCTGACCAATGTATTGGGTACATGTTCGTTATTTAGCTTTTCATTATTTTCCTTAATTTCATTGGGCTGAGCTGTTTTGTTGTAAAGTAATACCACTCTAGGTTCTAATAGCTTTGCAATGCTCTTGACCATCACTCCTTGGTTGTTCTGGTTGGCTGGGAAGTGAACCCTTGGGTCGCTCACTTGGCTCCTTGTTTAATTGCAACATAACTTGTTGCATAAACTGTTGTTGTTGTTAATGCTGATTTTTCATAAATTGTTGCATAGTTTGTTGCATAATTTGTTGCATAGTATTGAACATTTGGATCAACTCCGGTTGTTGTGGCTGAAAAGGAAGTGAAGGAGGTCGAGACTTCTGTGATGGCGGTGATGGATTATTGAGGGCAACAACCGATTGTGGAAAATTATTCCATGAGAAGTTGGGGTTATTGCGCCAGCTCGCATTATAAGTACTGGGATAGGGATTGTTGTTCCTATTAAAGTTGCCTACATAGTTAACTTGATCCGTTGTACATTGACTTGTAGAATGTCCTTGTCCACACCATTCATACCTTGGCTCCACAACTTTAACTTGTCCTTGTATATTAAGAATTTGAACTTGATTAGCTAAAGCACTGACCTGAGTAGATAAAGCAGTAAGTGTATCTAATTCTAAAACTCCGGTAATCCTCCTTCGGTGCATTTCTTGTTGTTGTGGGTCCATGGCTTCTTCTTCTATTGCTTCTTGTGCACTTCTCCCAGTGGCACGCAAATTTGTAAAAGTCCTTTCAATCTCTCGATCACAAGCAAACAAGGGTGACCGCACTAATTAATGCAGAAACAAATGACAACAAGGAAGAAGACAATAATATAGTATATATATATTTTTTAAAAAAACACACAATAAAACCTAAAAAGAAAAGAAAAAGACTAAAACTTCTAATCTTAAATTAACTAAGAAAATTCGCACGGCAACGGCATGAAAACTTGTTAGAATTATTTTAATAACGTGCAAGCATACATGGTCGAAACAAGTAATATAATGATGAGTTCGAGTATCATCCCATAGAAAGATGGATTTCCTTAAATTAATTAAAGTAAATGAAATGAAGAACAAAACAAACACAATTGAATTAACTAAATCTAAATAATACTTTTAATAGTTCTAGAGTCCAATTTCCATTACTTGAATTTAATCATCACCATATCTTACTCTTATCTTTTATTCCCTCGGATTGTCGTTCTAGGATAATTATATGACATGGTGGCTCCCGCTCATTCATGCTTTTAGTATTTTTCCTCAATTTCTACCTCTCGATGATAATTTATTAATCAACAAGATAATCCATTAAGATTTGTCTCACAATCGCACACGATGTTATGTATTTCCTGACCACAACGACAAACAAGTCACAAGACTCGTCGTATGATGAATTATCAATGACTAATCTAATTAATTTCTTCTAAAATCTAATCAAACCTCATGATCTAAGAAATAGGCGATCAATCTATTTTTAGCATTAAGAACATGATAATTCAAACAATCCAATTGAATAAAGAGTAAGAGCTTGAAATGAATTCAATTAAATCTTGTTAAATTCCATTCTTCTCTAGAACGAAATAAATGACTACTCCATAATAAAAATAAAAAACAATTAAAGATGAAACTAATTTTCATTATTAAAGGAAAAAAAATTACAAAGACTAGAACTACTTCTAAACCATAAGTTGAGATATCTTAAACAACAAATGACCACCCTTTAATATAGGAGATGAGATGACCATTAGATACAGGAATTTAATGAAGGTGTTCAGAAATGAACGTAGTCTAATTAATTATGATGTCCACTCAATTCTCCAACTCTTCGACCCATTCAAATGTCTCATCGAACTTTGTCAACACCATAAATTGTATCCATCAATGGGTGGGGTCCAATGCCATGATCAACAATTGCAATGCTTCTTTGTTTTCACTGATTTTCTACATTAAAATCCCAAAATTAAACATAACTCATAAAATATTAATTAACTAAAAAATAAAGTAAAATATCATGTAGTTAATAATATTTATTCCCAATATTTACAAAATCACATTAAAAATATGGGTAAATATTATGTATTTTAAACACTTAAGACACTGCTCGTGTAACCTTTTTGCATAGTTGTGTATATTATTAGTGTTTTATTGGATCTCGCTGATATCGGGTCATTTAGTCAGATGTCCACAGTTTAACAAAACTTCAACATTGAGACCTCTTGATGGATTTCAAAATTAAGATCCAAAAACATTATGATATAGTTCCCAACCTAGCCCCACTATATAAGTATAATTTTGACTTTACGAATGAGAGAGTTGTACAGAGATATAAAAGTTGAACTAGTACTCCTTCTACCCTAAGTAGTGCAATTATATAAGGTAATATGTAACACAACGTATTTCCAAAATTTGTGACACTAACTTGCCTTGCTCATAGCCATTTGAGTACCATGACGAGTGATAAATGGAGGATTGGTGAGGGCATAAGTATTATAACTATATGTTTATGTTTATAATTGTTGTGGCGAGTCGGGTTATTATCAATGAGAGTGCTTAGTGTGACTCTCTTTTCTACTACTTTTTGCCTTTTATGGATTGTGAAGTTTCAATCATTTCACGTGGATGCCAGGCACTCATCTACTAGTATTGATTACCATAAATTAATTTCAGACCAGTAAATAACTTGTTTGATCACTGAAGTTTTTCCCTATATATATATAGGTGAGATTCTTTAGCATTGATATACATAGAAGTACGGATTAAAGGGCTCATGGAAGGGGACCATGCCTTGTTATTTTACTTATGTACATTAGAGAACTTCATATGATGCACTATTAAATGAGCATGTGCCCTGTATTTAATTTTGACTTGTATGAGATGGTTTAGCCTTGGAGTGTGATTGTGCATGCGTCGATTTGTTATTATTGTTATTATTTTTATTATGACAGTGTAGGGAGCTAACTTTGGGGCAATAGGTAATAGTTGCATAGAAGGTTGTGCGTAAGCCTAAAAATCCTAGAACTGATGGTTATAGCATGTTAATGTACACTAAATGTATTTGGATGTAATTGTGTATTGTGTTTCAAAGTAACGTAAATTGGAGGAGCTTGGGTTGATATTATTAGAAGGATCCACGTGAAGACTAAGTATTCGAGTATGAAGTCCTAACACTTGAAGAATACTTGTGTATGTATTTATCATGGCGTGTAGGGTATATGACAGGTAACTTTGCTGTGCATCACATAATAAGTTACCTAACTCAAAGGTTTAACTAAGCATAAATACTGGGTCATCCATCAACATTCTTTAACTCCCAGCCTCCTAGTTACTGGGGAGGCATCCGTTGTACCCTTGTCAAGGTATGCGACCACTATTGTAGTTGTAGCACTCATACTCATATGTAAAGATCACCCTCTTAGCTGTAGGGGAGGTGCCATAGGGGAAGCCTTTAAGTTGAGAATCCCTCCTATGGTGAATATGTTCAACATGTATCATATTGTAGTTCTTGTAAGATTACTCTCTTAAATCTCCTTGAGGACATAGATTTGCTTTCATATAAGTTAGTCTGAATTAGTAGCCTGACAAATAGCCTTCTTATTCATAGCATCATGATTCAGTCTGTGTCTAGGCCAAATTGGGGTGTTACACTGGGACTGTGTTGAATGATGGGGGTATGTCAAGGCCAATTTAGTCTGGTCCAACAGCCATAGAAAGGATTTTTGGGGGTGAATTTCCTTAAAGTGGGTGGAATATAAGATCCCAAAAAGTTAGTGCCACATTTGATATCTACGGAGGTAAGATCCACTATCATAGTAGGGATGATGCTTACAATCTACAACTTGGTTTACCACTTTTATATAGATGACTAAGCCCATTACTTAATGCTAATTGGGTCAGGCCGCTACAGTATAAAAGAATTTTTTTCCACGACCATTCCTCTAAAACCCGTGATTCGAGTCACAGGTTTTATAGTCGTTAGCCGATCGGTTCAGCCGTCGGTTCAAGTCGGGTGTATTTCAGAACACGTGTACTGAGCCGATGTCGGTCACGTGTATGAGCTGTGAGGGTAATGTGTAGCGAGGATGTGATGATAATGAGATGAATGAGCAGAGAATAAGCTATCAGAATGCATGAGAGCATACAGTTGACGATTTTAGAATTTTTTTCATTAGTGACCGTAGAAATAGTTTTAGGCCGTTTACCGCGTTAGGACGCGTTATGGGTAATTTTGGTTGGGTTATTAGTTATAGAGCATGTCATTTGGGTGTTGAGTGTTTTATTTTATTTTATATGATTTTTCCTGATTTTTCTAGATTTGTTTAGGATTTACTACGCGTTAGTTATTATTTTTTGACTCAGGACGGACTCGAGTCAAGTTTTATTTACGAGATTGCCACCCAACGCGTTTTCTTTCCCCGACCCTTTTCCCCTTTTTTCCCAAAACCTAGCCGCACCCCCTTTTGTCGCCGCCGCCCGGCCGCCGACCGGCGCCGCTCCGCCCCCCCCCGTGCCGACGCCGTACCGCCCCGGCTAGGCCCGGCCACCATACGCCGCCGCGACGCCGTGAATCGCCGCGGCTAGCGCCGCGCCCGCACGCTATCGCGTCGCCGATTCTGGCGCCGCCGACCGCCACCGCCGCTGTCCACTGGTAGCCATGACCCCCTCGACCTCCCAGCTACCTTCCCCCGACCGGAGCGCCGCCTGTCGCCGCCCTGGCCGGCCGGATCGAGACCGAACGCCGCCACTCTGTTTTGGGCATTTTCCGGCGAGCCGCCACCTCCGTCGGCCGAGTTGACACCACAGACACATCGGGCTTGCCGAGACGGTTCCGATGGTACCCTATGCGGCCTCGATCCGACCAGTAGACACCACCGGCAATTCTCGCCGGAAAACCACCGGAAAGTCGCTGGAAAACCGCCGGAAACCGCCGAAAACTGGTATTGTGGGAATTCGCTAAAATTCACCGGATCTTCCGCGGAGTTCACCCGGTCGAACCCGATCGAGCTTCGGACGCCGTGGAGCGCTGATTTTGAGGTTCGAGACGCACGCACGCCGAAACCATAGCCGTCGCCGATGGCCGACGACGCGAGGTATAGCTACCTCTAAGTTTATTATTTATGATTGATGATTGTTAGAAAGCATGATTGGACTGATTAATTGATATTGATTTGATTAATCTCTAATTACGTGATTAATTATAGTTGATGAGTGTTACCATAGTATGATATGATTAATTAATTAATGTTGATGTGATTAAGTTTTAACTATGGATGAGCATGATAAGTGGCTAGGATGTAATGTAGGAAAATATAATAAAATTGGCATGAATATGTGAACTTAGAATTACTATATTAATTATTATTGAATTGGTTGATTGATGATGATTGTATTTTGTGTGATAATTAGGATTAGTTTGATGCATCATATAGTTAGCGGGTGTTAGTATTTGATGTTGATGTGTAGGTACGGAGTAGGAGCTCGCCGCTAGGCGCATGGACACGCTTGGAGCTTCTACCAGGTCCGTTTAGGACTTGTCTCTTGATTTACGCTTTATTCCATCGTGTGTTTGGTTTTCTACTTGCAGGATGAGTTAAGTGGAGTTTTATTGTATCCCACTTATCTCGGGCCATTTAGCCGAAGCAGTTTTCCGAGATT
>JAVDBV010062447.1:0-14446 GCA_032619315.1 Piper longum
GTCGTCCCGTACCAATTTGTAGTACTAATCTTGACTCACATGACTACTACCGCTGTGGTAGACTCTCAGGAAAAGCTATAAGTCGAAATGAACATATAATGGTGTCCCTCTATCTGGTCAACATGATCCGATCACACTGAAGTCTCTGCCTGCTTCGCTCCCAAGCTTGGGTGAAGTTGTCTCCTCTGGACGGGTCTGTCATTGGCTACCTGCACTGTAAGTCCTAAATAGTACCACGAAGGTACCTTCTATACACGGGGGGCAAAGGCTCAATCTTTTGTCTAAAAATAAGGACCTAATCGTGTTGGCGAAGCACAAGGAAAACATTGTCTCCTTCATGGACGCTCCCTCACTAAACCCATCATCTATGCCAAAATTCTAATACGAGTCCAATATCTCTCTCTGGCTAGACCAAACTCTAAATGAGTTAAGCTGCATATATGATCATTTGCTAATCATCTAATCTATAGACCCTGGCTGTGGATCATATGTATGCTATTATGCTTACTGGACAATCTATCCATATAAATCTATAGAAGATTAACACCGTCTGCTAATCATCTGACCTGTATACCCTAGGTATAGTCTATACGTGCGTTGTCACGCTGACTGAACAATCTTACTAGTGTAGTCATTTCATCTAGAGGTCACACTGCATTGTTCTCATACTCCGTTTGTGTAAAACCTTAAAAGACACACTGATTGTATTTGATGATTTCTGTAAGACTGTAACTAACACTATCTTGTAATACTTGTCTAACCCATGGATGTCAGGTCAAGGTGATCGTATGCAAGATGGCTAGTGACATCAATCCTGTATCATTGCTTCAAAATTATATCACTATACCTAACTTTCCTTTGCTCTACTAGTGTTAACGTAGCTATATCTTGTCCTCAATCTCTAGCCCAACTCTACTACAAAATTATGATATGTGGCCTCTATACAATTCTAAGAACATTATCAAGTAGTTGTCCTCCTGGAGGGTGAGGTAACTACTTGGCCCTTATATCAACAATCAATGCTCCAATCGCTCGGTGGTAACGCAATATACGGACTGTGGTTGTGCATCACGGACTACAGTAGTGTGCATTCGATTGGTGGAAGTGCATTAAAGACGATGGTTATTCTACTCAAATAGTGGTTGTGCTACTCGGACAACGGTTGTGCTTCTCGGATGGCAGTGGTTGTGCTACTCAGATGGTGGTTGTGCAACTAGGAGTAAGTTGTGCTACTGGCAGTTCTACTATCCAGGTGCTGAAGATCTAATCTTAATCATATACTTCGTGAACCCACAATTGTCTTTGGCATGTCTTCCCTCGTGTGTTGAAGTAGACCTGTTGCCATAATCACATTCTCCATCTACAAGGATATATCTCAAGGTCTAAGTTCTCCAAGGTAAACCTTAGTCTATGCTTAATGGATCTGTTTAAGCCACTCGATGGTCCATGTTCATGTGTTAGATAACTATGTGAATATCTTCATACTCTAAGCTCCCCACTGGTGTCATCTCTTATCTTTGTCTCACAATGTGCACTATGCCCCAAGGAAGGACTAATGTCATGACATGCGAAAGACGGGCAAGTGCTACAATGTAGTTGACGAAGTACTAGGTATTCCCGGTCATCATCCAATATAGCTTCAGCTAATTTAGCATGTGGACACTCGTACATCATCCAAATCACTGGCATGGTAAAAGCAAAGGCATGTCTCAGAGCTTATCACAACATTCCAGGGAGATCCTTGTTGGTGACTAATAAACCATGATCTCATCATAACCATCTCATTAGTCCTCTATAATCGCAAGCACCTAAGCATGCACTGCTCAGGTCACACTGACCAAACCATCTTAAATCGTATGAAAAGAAATAAAAGAAAATTTCTATCAACTTGGCTAAGGACAGCTCCACACGCTTGGCTAAAAATAAGAGCCTTCTATCTCAATAGACTAAGACATGGCTTTGATACCAATTTGTAACACCCCGATTTCAGTTCACCTAAGAACCGGATAAGAAATGTTACTTCGAGTCGAGTCATGTTTAAACTTGTCAGTCGGTACGACTAGATCGATCAAATAAATCAAAACACTGTGTCATGAGAATGGAAGACAATATTATATACACGTCAAATACATCTAATATAAGTAAAAGATAGAAAAGAAATAAATCCGCTAAGCTCAAGTGTGTGTAGCATTTATCTGTCCTTCTGCCGGATTCGATACAGGATTTGCAAGACCTACATATATTATATGAAAACCGTCAGTAATGAATGTTACTGGTCTGTAATATAACTAATAGAAATTGGCAAGTGGGTATTCCATTACCCACAAAAACTTATGAATCTTCAAGAATGCCTCACACTGGGCAATAAGCAACATACTTAAGCAATTGCAGGCTCGCATGCACGGCTCATAATCATATTCATACACACATTACCATCATACACCACACTACCTAATGGTTTGAAGGAGTACTAATGTAGTCCATACATATATCCGTACCACTCATTCTCTTATTCACGAAATCCGTAAAACTGTGCGTACTTACATAATAGGCTTAGGGATAAGGTTTGTATAATAAATTTCTGGTGCTGAAGTTCAAAAACCAACAAGCGATCACATCCTTGTAGTTTTACTAGAATTGTGTAGAAAACACAGCTAAATGATCCAACATCGGAGGGATCCGATAAAACTCTACTGATGTCGTCGTTCGTATAAAATGTAATCAAACTCTACACTTCACGAACAAATAAATAATATATATATATATATATATATATATATATACAATTTAGTACACATATTAAGACAAATATTCGTAAGTCAATATAATGTTAATAATAACAAATAATCATGTAAACATTTATCATATATGATACATATATAAATAAAAATAAATAAATAATAATGAATAAATAAATAAATAAAGAAAAACCATCATAGCATCCACTCATACTAAATTATGTGAATATGCATCTAAACTAATATTAAAGTTCTCGAATTACAAAAAATGGTGCAAGAACGGATGAAAACGGTCAAAAAATGAGTTGAACCGAACCGAACCGGGATAAACCAACCCAGGCTATAAAATGAAATGGATTGACTGGGTGAACCTGAACAGAACGGCGGACTCGGAAATGGCTGGTGGCTGGTGGACTTGGGCTAGCATAGCAGACATGAACGCGGATAGGCGGGCACGGTGAAAGTTCTCGAACTAGATCGTCGGCCAGTGGGTAAACGGGCCGAACAAGGGGCGGCGGTGCCCGACTCCGGAGAAAGCTGACAGAGGAGAGGACAACTATGGTGATGGCAGTAATGACCTGTGGAGTCCGGGCGCTGGTCTGCCGGCAAATGGCCGGAAAGGGGCGGCATCGCCACCATGTGTCTTGATGTCGCTGGTGCCGATCGCAGCCACGGTGGAGGTCGATGTTGGTCTCAAAATGTAGATCAAGATGAGGGGAAGCCATATGGGTGGTCGGATCAGCCGGAGGTGGCTTTCCAGCGCCGAAAAAAGACCCAAACGGTGGCGGCAGTGGTTTAGACCGGCTCCAAAAATTCCCTAACTAGCGGCAACTGCGGCCACACCATTGGTTGTGACAGGTACGACTAGAATGCCAGTCGCAAGGCGGTCATGGGGATTCTGATGTGGTTGCCGGGGGAGGTCCGGAGACTCGCTAGCGGGGGGTCGAAGTGACGGCGGCACTAAAGCAAAAAACATCCAAGATCGAGGGACATCATTGGAAATAAATGGGTAGAGCTAGGGTTGAGTGTATGGCCCAGTTCTTACCACATGGCATGATCCGGACGTTCAATAACTCATGGCCTAGTAGGGCCCACATATGGGTATGCAATATATATAAAAACGGAAAGCTCAGATCGAGGCCATTGAATATCAAAACTGATTCAAGTTCTAAAAGTGGCTATATATGCATGAATCGAGGCGAGAAGGGTAAATGGGCCTCGAAACCCTAAACGAATTCAAGATGGGCCCACAGAGGTACATTTAAGTGATCCGAAATTACTATGATGCATGCAAATGAAATGCCCATAAAATCGCAAATGGATGCTAACGCTGCAACGGCCTAGAACTAGCATATGCATGTACAAAAACTATATACAAAAAAAAAAAATCTATATACCTCAATATACACTAATATCATTGACTATCATATGCATGTTGGGCACACTCAATTTCCATAACATACTCATATGGCCATCTTGGGCTCATACTCATATTCTTAAAATTGTTCCTACTCGAGCTCGCTCGAATGAACTAGAGACTGCCTGAACTAGAAAAAACTAAAATCTAGTAAAACATTAAGTCAAAACTGGGGTTTTACACTAAATGATCACAAGTCAGCTATTGCTTGGACTATATCAGACAAACAGGGCATCTGGTGTGGCTGCTAGTCATTTTCTCCTGGACAAAGGCTATTTTTTTACATGGTGCAATTGAAATTAATAGTGAACAAAGGGATTGATTATTTAAAGTCAATGGAGGTAGACTAAAATACTACTATGAAAGGGAGTAACATTGGAAGTCCTCCATCACATTAAATAGAGAATAAGAAATTGGCGTCTAGCTGTAGACGTTAAACTAAGAGCTTCTTGGGTGGCAACCCAAGAATGAGTCAAGTGCAAATTCAGTTATTCATGATAATCATCCACCAACTAATTAATTGAGGGAGTTCTCTTTCACTTCTATTTATTTATTTTTATTTTTTTTAGTATGGGCGGATGCATTAATTTTGTGCATATTGCTCATGCTTGATCATGTTTAGATTTAGATATGTATATATATATATATATATATATATATATATATATAGTTAATATGAAAGTTTTATTATGCAACAGTACTTTAATCTCTTGGTTCAATGATAGATACATGTGAATTATACATTTCTTGGGAAAACTTGATTAACTGATATGAAGGATGAACTAAGTAAATGATTGCATTCGAGAGTTGGTTCTCTACCATATATTATTTTCATAATTCTTTGGTTTAGATGATTTTAATGAATGTTGGACAATAAGGATTGTGCATGATGATCATGACTTATAGAATTTGCCCTAGCAACTTTCAAGTCGAAATATTTGGCTTGCCATGTAGATGGAAAATGATATAAGCATTTCTTTCTGATTAGTCTGGACCTTTCTTCAAACCTACCAATATACAATATCCGCTGCACACAATTTCATGGCCTTTATTATTCATGTTTGTTTGATTACCTTTATTTTTACCAATGGCCTTTTTATTAAAATATATCTTGTTACTTGAGTCTGAGCACCCTAGTATTTTGAATTCGTTCTAAATTCTAAAAAGGGTGGAACTTTTAGTAGTATGGTTGGGGGTGTTGCTTTTCATAGAGTGGTGATTGAGTAGATTGTGGATTCTCCTTGTGCTTTGCTTTGTAAAAAGAAGAAGAAGAGAGAAAACAAAAAAAAAATGAGGCGATGATCCTCCACCGGTAAGCACAGGATGAAGCAAAACAAAAAAAAAATGAGGCAATGATCCTCCACCGGTAAGCACACGATGAAGCAATGGGCTTCCACCGGTTTGAAATAAAAGAGGTTAGTAACCTCCAACAAAAAAAAAAAAAAAGCAAGTGGTCGAAGGTTAATCCAAGCAACGTTCGTTATGTTATCAGATCAACTCATTACAACATTTAAGGAAGTTTGTGTTGTTTGTTACTGTATTTGGGATTTTGTTATACATGTATGTCAGGATTTAGAAAGGATTTTTAATGTTAGGGTGCACATAAGCCTCTGCTTTGTCTTATCATGTTTATCCTATTTTTGTCTCCAACCCCGGCTCCATTACAACCTATTAAGAAATATTGATTCCATTGAATTGGGATTGCCTACATTAGTGGAGATAGGAGCGAAAGGTAAACATATTTAAGCACGCCCTTAATTATATTCTCTTCGTTGCATATGAGAATGATACGCAAATGGACTATCACACACACACACACACACACACAGAGCCTTCTTTTGGGTGTGATTGATGAAAGGGAATTTTGGATTTGATTAATATCTTGTTGACTCTTGAGGGTTCGATTAAGAATCATACGAAAACATAATGGGGACTAAGTATTTTTGTGTAGTAAAATTTTGTTTTTTTTATGATATTTTTCTTGGGACACGCAAAAATTTAAGTACAGGGGTGTGTTAAGCATTTAAATTAGATTATATTTACCCATATTTTTAATGTCATTTTGTACTTCCCGGGTATAAATATTATTAATTAGGTGATATTTTTCTTATATTCTAGTTAATTAATATTTTATGAGATATGCTTGATTTTGATGTTTTAATGTAGAAAAATATGAAGCAAATTAAGCTAAGGATTTGTTGGTTAGAGCAGTGGACCCCACCTGTTGATGGCTATAATTTATGGTGTTAATAAAGCCTGATGAGACATTTGAGTAGACCGAAGAGTTAGAGACTTAAATGGACATCATAATTAATTAGACTATGCCGATTTGTAAAAACCCTTTTTGAATTCATGTATCTAATGACCATCTCATCTTTTATATAAAAGAGTGGTCATTTGTTGTTTAAGATATCTCATCTATTGGCTTAGGAGTTTAGTAATAGAAATAGTTATAGTTTTTGTAATCATTTTCTTTTAATAATAAAAACTAGTTTCTTTTCTATTATTTTTTATTTTCATTATGGAGTAATAATTTAATTCGTTTTAGAGAAAAATGAAACTTAATATGGTTTAATTTGATTTAGTCAATCGGAGTGTTTGAATAGTTATGTTCTTAATGCTAAAAAGAGATGGATCGCCTATTTCTTAGATCATGAGATTAAATTAGATTTCGGGAGAAATTAATTATATTAGTCATTGATATATCATCATACGATGAGTCTTGTGACTTGTTTGTCGTTGTGGTCGGGATATACACAACAACGTATGCGATTTGTAACGACCCGCCATTTTTTAATTATTTAATTGGGCCTATATTGCCGGGTGTTACTAAAAATCAAACCATAAATATGACTAATTTAAAGTAAACTATGTTTTAAACAAGATATAATAATAATTGTCCCACAGTCTTAGACCGTTTCCCATAGCCACATCTATAACTCAAATAAAAATTAAAAGGGAGTCCTCATATTTATCTCCAACTAAATGATATGTCATTTTAAATATTTTATCTTCCATAATTCTATTAGATAATTGATTATTCATGTGACATACTCTTCTAAATCATTTATCACATTTTAAGTTAATTACTAAATTCATAATTCTCCCTTAAAAATTAATAAAAAAATTATTAATTTATAACTAGGAATTTAATTACTATTTTTGGTATATTCTTTAACTAATTTGTATTATCATAATTTAAGGATATTTTTAATATCATTATTTTAATTTATTTAATTTAATAAAGGTTCAATTTTTATATAATTATAATTTATTAACTACTCGATTTAATTTAACCGCTTCTGACAAGCCGATTAATTATTAACCGTTTCTTATTACCGTAATTTTATTAATATCGTAATTTCGTATAATAATTTATTAAATTATTATTTTATCCACTTAACTCGTATATCATTAAATTAATCATTTTAAAAGATTTTTTTCGAGTTGATATTATTTTTTAACTCGAACCGGTGTCGAATCAACCCATATTTACGAAACTGCCATCTTCTTCTTCCCAAACTTTTTCCAAAACAGCGGTGAAAACCGACGTGTTCCGACTAACTGTTCGTCGCTGTCCAGCCACCACCGGCTAATCTACCACCATGAATCGACTCACCTCCGCACTACCTTCGATCCCGACGAGGACGTTTGGCCACTGATGTCGTGATCTGCCCACAATCAACGCACGAAGTCATCCATTTGATTACGGTCGCGACTACGCTTTTTTTGCCTCCGGCCGCCGTCAACCGCCATCGACCGCCAGCGACTAGCTCCGCCGTGCTTGCAAGGTTCATCCCCAACAACCCCCGGCCACATTCCGGCCACGGCGACGCAAGAATCGGTTGTTTACAGCAGTTTTGCTCGTTTTCGCCGCTGACCATTGCGTCACCGATTCCGCTACCGGCGAGCTCCACAGCTCCGATCAAATGGTCGTCTAGGAACGCTCGACCCTTGAGGGACCTTTCCCGACCAGATTGCAATCTAATCGCTGCCTCGGTCGGCCGGATTTCTTCACCCACCGTCGTCACTACTGTTCATATCGTTTGTCGACTATGAACGACTTAAAGTTTGTATTTTTAGTGTAATTCTTTTCTTTCTCATCAATTTGAGATTTAATAATTCCTTATTTATTTAAGACATTAAATCTCATTTTTTATCAATTTTTATTATCAATTTAATATATGCCATGCATGGAAATTAAGAAAAATTACCCGAACCAGGAGGAAGACAGCACCAATCCGAAGGAAAATGAAGATGACGTCCGCCCCTTTTACCCCCTTTTTATAATGATATAAAATGACGGATAGGGTACGTGGAAGCACCCTTTCACCATAATCCCTTCAACCGGGTAATTAGGTAATCGACATGATTCACTTAACCATTTAAACGGTTACACGGTATGGTTTACTTAACTCGTTAAACGGGTAAATCATACTTAACCAGCTAACGATAATTATTTTAAAAAAAAATTTTTTCCCACGTTCGATCCCACCGCGTCGAACGTTATTATTATTATTTTATTTATTTTATTTTTATTTTTTTTCTGGGTCTTTATAATCTCCCCAACTTAGAAATATTTCGTCCCCGAAATACCATGGCATTAATAGGACATGCAAAATTCAGTACATCTCCGGTATCTGTTCATGTTACAACAATTACAAGGATTTTTTGTTACAAATAGGCTAGGGTATTTCCTGGCCATCTCTTGTTCAGTCTCCCATGTAGCTTCTTCCGATCCCTTATTTCTCCACAATACCTTTACCAAAGGGATCTCCTTGTTACAGAGTGTCTTTATTTCCCTTGCCAAGATGCGAATCGGTTTTTCGTCGTAAGTTAAATCCGATTGCAGCTCTAAGTCTGCAAAATTTGTGATAATGTGATTCTCATCTCGTACATATTTCTTTAGCATTGACACATGAAAGACATTGTGTACACCATCAAGGCTTTGTGGTAATGCTAATCTACATGCACAACTTCCAATTCGATCAAGAATTGGAAAAGGTCCTATGAATCTTAGCTTCAACTTCCCTGATGTTCTAAATCTGATCACTCCTTTTTTTTAGGTGAGGTCTTAAGATAGATGAACTCCTCAACTTGGAATTCTAAGTCCTTCTTTCGAGTGTCAGCATAACTTTTCTACCGATCCTGAGCTGCCTTAAGCCTTTGATGGATGAGTTGCAATTTTTCAGCTGCTTACCTCACCATTTCTGGCCCGACTATAACTGCCTCGGTAGACTCCAACCAGCACGATGGAGATCTGCAGGGCCTACCGTATAAGGCTTCAAACGGTGCCATCCCGATACTGACCTGATAAGAATTATTGTAAGTGAATTCAGCTAAGGCTAAGTGCTTCTCCCAATCTTCACCCCAGTCAAGGATGTAAGCTCTCAACAAATCTTCCAAAGTTTGATTGGTCCTCTCACTCTAACCATCAGTTTGGGGATGATATGCAGTACTTAGTTTAATTTGGGTCCCCATAACTTTTTGGAAAACCTCCCAAAAATGTGATGTGAATAGGGGATCTCTGTAAGAGACTATCTCCTTTGGAATTCCATGCAGCCGGACAACGTTATTGATGTACAGTTCTTCCAGATATTCCGCTGTCCTTGTTGATTTCGTGGGGATAAAGTGAGCTACCATAGTCAGACGGTCCACAACCACCCATATGGAGTCATGTCTTTTCTGAGTCCTTGGGAGTTTAGTAATGAAATCACATGTGACACATTCCCATTTCCAAGTAGGTATCTCTAAAGGTTGTAATAATCCACCAGGTAGTTGATGTTGTGCTTTGATCAATTGGCAAGTCTCACACTTTGAGACGGAATCCACTACATCCCTCTTCATTCCAATCCACCAGTAGGTTCGCTTTAGGTCCTGGTACATTTTTGTAACACCAGGGTGTATTGAGAACCTCGAACGATGAGCCTCCTCAAGGATATCCCGCCTTAGTGCATCATCATTGGGTACCCACAACCTTCCTCTAAATCTAATTACACTGTTGGAATCTACCACCACGTCGGGAGTTTTGTCCAACATTTCATTCAGCTCCTCATCTTCCATTTGTGCTAGCTTAACTCGGTCCACTAATTCATTAGAGATAACCAGGTTCGCCAGTAGTCCTGTCAGTCGTTCTACTGGGTTAATAGCTACCACTTCAGCTGAGATAGCCCAAAGTCTAGCTAACTGTTGACCCTTGTCCACTTTGCCCTTCCGACTCAACGCATCGGCAACAACGTTCACTTTTCCCGGATGGTATAAAATTTGGAAGTCATAGTCCTTTAAATATTCTATCCATCACCTCTGCCGAAGATTTAGGTATTTCTGGGTGAAGATATATTTCAAACTTTGATGGTCGGTGAAAACTTCGAACTAGGCTCCATACAAGTAGTGTCTCCAAATCCATACTGCAAAAACCACTGCTGCAAGTTCCAAATCATGGGTTGCATAATTTTGTTCATGAATCTTCAATTGGCGTGAAGCGTAAGCCACCACTTTTCCATCTTGCATAAGGACACATCCTAACCCCACTAGAGATGCATCACTGAAGACCACGAATCCTTTGTTGCCATTTGGTATAGTCAAAACTGGTGAAGTGGTTAAACTCTTCTTCAAGGATTGGAAACTCTCCTCACACTTGTTACTCCATTTAAACTTGATTCCTTTGCGTGTAAGCTTAGTTATTGGCGATGCAACCAAAGAGAAATCTTTAATAAACTTTCGATAGTAACCTGCTAGTCAAGGAAACTTCGGATATCTGTGACCGACTTGGGTTGTGGCCAATCATTGACTGCTTTCACTTTTGATGGATCAACTGTGACTCCTGCCCTTGAGACCACATGTCCGAGGAAATTCGCCTCTTTCTTCCAGAAGTCACACTTTGATAATTTGGCGAACAATTTATTCTCCCTCAAACCTTGAAGAGCTATGGACAAGTGTTTCCCATGGTCTTCCCCGTTATTTGAATATACCAAAATGTCATCCACAAACACGATAATAAACTTATCCAAGTATTTGTAGAACACTGTGTTCATAAGTGACATAAAGGCCGCTGGGGCATTTGTTAGACCAAAAGGCATAACCAGAAACTCATAGTGTCCATATCGAGTTCGGTCAGCCGTTTTCTGTAAGTCCGATTCCTTCACCCGCAACTGATGATATCTAGACCGTAAGTCTATTTTTGAGAATACTTCGGCTATTTTCAGCTGATCAAATAAGTCATCAATCCTCGGTAAAGGGTACCGATTCTTCACTGTCACTTGATTGAGCTGGCGATAGTCTATGCATAATCGAAGTGAGCCATCCTTCTTCTCTACAAAAAGAACAGGGGCTCCGTAGGGTGAAGTACTTGGTCGGATGAAACCTGCCTATGACAGCTCTTCCAGTTTGACTTTTTAACTCCTTGAGCTCCGCGGGAGCCATACGGTATGGTGCTTTAGAGATTGGTGACACTCCAGGTGCTAAGTCAATGACAAATTCCACCGCCCTCTTAGGAGGTAACCCTAGAAGTTCGTTTGGAAATACATTCGAAAATTCTGCTACTACTGGAATTAAGGACAACTCTTTGGGTTTGCATTCAGACTCCTCTAGGTTAGCCAAATAGGCTTGACAACCCTCACCCAACCACTTAGTTGCCTCACTTGCCGACACAATACAAGAGGTTGGATCATGCCATGACCCTTGGAAAATGACCCTCATCTTACAATTACAAGGTTTTGTTAACACTATCTTCCCTTTACAGTCAAGAAAAGCTTGGTGTACAGACAACCAATCCATTCCCAATAGTACATCAAATCCAATTATCCCATAGACAATGAAATTCCATACATATGGTTTCCCTTGTATATCCATGGATAGGTTAGTCACTCCTAACGTTGTGACTTCCCCGTCTCCCGTTGCCGTAGTGACCAGATAAGTCTTGGGTAATGTAGAACTTTGGAGTCTTAGACTCTTAACTAATCGGGATGATAGGAATGAATGTGTACACCCTGAGTCAAATAAAACATTTACACTAACACTTTGAATCAAAATTTTACCTTGAACTGTGTGGTCATCCTCCTTGGTATCATCCACTTCAAACGCATATAGTTTTGCCTTCCCCTTATCCACAGGTTTTGCAGGTGCCGGGTGGTGAACAGGGGCTGGTGCCTGAATTTCCTTAGGCTGCTCCGGTTGTTATCTCCGGGGCTGGCTGCACTCCTTTTGGATATGTCCCGTCCTTCCACAGTTGAAGCACCGACGGGGCTCGTTGCATGGCCCTTCATGCCTCTTGTTGCAGTTTTTGGATAGCCGGTACGGTGTCTCCTGGAGCTTCCTTTTGCGGTTCTCATAGCCATTCTTCTGATGGTTTTGCTGTTGGTGTCCTACGGACCGGTTTCGGCCACTGCTCTGATAGGCATTCTTATGTTGTATCGTAGCCTTACCCTACCTCTGTGCACAGTCGTGCTCATACACCAACTCGTGAGTAGTGGCTGCATTGATTACTTCAGTTATTGTGCCTCTTGGTGCGGTAGCCACCCTACTCCTCAGTTCCGGCTTCAATCCCCAGAAGAATTTGTCTGCTCTAGCCCTGTCAATTGCCAAACCCCCAGGTGCAAAACGTTCCAGTTGCAAGAACTTCTTGGCATACTCCCTAAATGAATCATCCTTCTGGGCTAGAATAGCAAATTCCAACACTTTCTTCTAGACCACAGACTCAGGAAAGTATTGTCCATTGAAAGCTATCACAAATTTTGTCCATGAAATGGACAAAATCTCGCATTGATGGAACGTAGTCTTCTCCATGGACTTCCACCAATACGATACTTCCTCCTGAAGCATGCATGTCGCCAACCTTACTTGATGGTGATGAGGCACAAAGAGAGCTCTAAATGCTTTCTCAGTAATATCAATCCAGCTCTCGGATTTCATTGGGTCAGTTCCTCCAATGAATACTCCAGCTCCATTCGTCCAGAACTTTTCTATAGTGTAACGATCACTGTCATCTACGACTGGCAGTACCACTTGTCGGACTACCAGTGGCACTGGGTTTGGAAGTTCCCCTCGCTCGCCCGTGTCAGCTACCCCTACCTGCTCTTGGGTGAATCATCCTTCTGGGCTAGAATAGCAAATTCCAGTTCTTTCTTTTGGACCACAGACTCAGGAAAGTATTGTCCATTGAAAGCTATCACAAATTTTGTCCATGAAATGGACAAAATCTCCCGTTGATGGAACGTAGTCTTCTCCATGGACTTCCACCAATACTATACTTCCTCCTGAAGCATGCATGTCGCCAACCTTACTTGATGGTGATGAGGCACAGAGAGAGCTCGGAATGCTTTCTCAGTAATATCAATCCAGCTCTCGGACTTCATTGGGTCAATTCCTCCAATGAATACTCCAGCTCCATTCTTCCAGAACTTTTCTACAGTGTAACGATCACTGTCATCTACGACTGGCAGTACCACTTGTCGGACTACTGGTGGCACTGGGTTTGGAAGTTCCCCTCGCTCGCCTGTGTCAGCTACCCCTACCTGCTCTTGGAGCTACCCCATTTGGGACGTTACTAGGACCTGCAGCCGAATTTAGAGCTTCATTCCCTGCTACCAATGCCGGTAACCGCTGCACCATGTTCTGAACCACATAACTGGTATTATTTGAAGCCTGCTCTAGTCCTTGTGTAGCCGTTAAAATCTGGCCCAAAACACTCTACACGTTCGAGTCTGACTGTGCTGTTTGGCTCGACTTCCTACAAGTGTCTGTCATCTGAAATTTATTCTCTTATGGTTCCTAAAAATTTTTTTTTTCCTCATGATTATTATTATTATTTTTTTTAAGCATCGCCATTCACATGCATTGCTAAAGTGGGGTACACTGTCCCATGACACTGTTATCCATATGGCACAGGTGTCTGTTTCCCATTGCCACATCTATAACTCAAATAAAAATTAAAAGGGAGTCCTCATATTTATCTTGCTCCATGCTATGGTTGTCAATGGCTTCTCCCACCTAATTTCGTATCTACACACCTGCGGAGGCAATTCCACATTAGTGATTACAACACTAAGTAGTATAATATATAAAACAAGTCAAGTACATTCCACTAGTTTTCTATGTTCATTTTAATATGCGGTGGAGCGATGCTACTATACTCCAAAACAATGCGGAGGAGGTATCCGCAGTGATCTGCACACCCCGGCTGTAGCCTTTTTTGTGGGGAGGCTACCACTACCATCTCCGAAGCCAGTTCCTCGCACACCCCGGCCGTTGCCTTTTTGTGGGGAGGCTACTACTGCACTCAGGTGATCGCTAC
>JAVDBV010062511.1:0-18398 GCA_032619315.1 Piper longum
TATATATATATATATATATAATCATTGTTTTTATCGGTCAAGGGAGAAGGCTAGAAGCCTTCCCCGCATTTATGAGGAGTCAAAACCAAACACCTATGGACTGGACTAAACCAAACGCCTCTAGACTGGATTGCAAAATATGCATCCCTTGCCATAGGGGTGTTAAACAAGCGAGCGAGTTGAGTTCGATTTGTGTTCGTGTTTGACTCGAATAGTTTGAAGTTCGTTGGAACTCGACTCGAGATTGAACGAGTTTTGAGCATACAAGTTCGAGCTCGACTCGAATATTTTTTACGTGTTCGAGCTCGAACCCTGCTCGATTAAAAGTCAGAAAAACCTCAATTAAAAAAATAAAGTTTGCGTGATTTGAACCCACAATCTTTGATGCCAAGGACTTGGATACTTATTATCTTAACTATATCATTTTTTTGTTAAAATATTGTAGATGAGTAAATATAATTAGTTACAATTAAACTTATTAGTATATATATATAATATATAAAAATTATATTATTATATTATTTTAATCGAATCAAATTCGAGTCGAGCTACTAGTTGAGTTCGAGTCAAATTAGAGTTATAACCGAATCAATTCGAGTCGAGTTAAATACGGCCTTACTCAAGCTCGGCTCGTATGATTTGAAATCGAGCATGTTGATTTTTGAGCCGAATTAAACCAAATTTAACGTCAAATATTTGGCTCGCTTAATTAATAGCCCTACCTTGCCGTCATCTTCGAAATGAGCCACTCCTAGAAGAATTGCATTCTCTCGACGTGGCAAGCGGCTTTGTAACTGCCTGTGCACTCTCCTTCGTACCCTTCTCATCGTTCACTCATCCTTATACCGTCTTCTCAACTTGGCGTATATAAAGGAAGACAGACTAATCATCATGTTCGTCTCCGAGAAGGCCTGTATTGCTTCGTACATTTTCTCGTGAAACCTCTCCTAAAGTCCCTGACTCTTTCACCCTTTCAAAGTTTGAATCTTTACTCTTTATGATCATTTCAGTAGTAGTTTTTATGGGCAGTGATGATCTTGAAGTTGACACGTTCCTTCCCCTGGATGCAGACTCATCTTGCTAGAAAGTCTATGAAATATAAGTTTTCGTTTAATCAATAATTCAAAACCTTTTTTAGAATTCTAACAGTGGGTCTGCATCCAGGGGAAGGAACGTGTCAAGTAGGTTGTGAGACTGAGGTTGAGGTTTATAATATAGTTTTGCATAAAGCTATGAAGAACTCATGATATTGCAAAAAACGGGTAATCCCCTTATTTTTATTGTATTTAAACTTTTACGATGTGATTTCTTCTGCTGCTATTTTTCAAGATGTTTCATTGATCTTTCATGTTAGTGTTTTGGTTTGCCTTAAATGCTAAATCATGTATATGGAACAATTCAATATACTCTGGCGGCACTCCGATATTTGTTGTTCCTTTGGACTATCAGTTTTGAAATATCTTAAATACATGGTGCATTCTCTCTCTTATTGTTAGATTTTGCATTATAGAAATTTGATTTTTAACTCAAACGAGGATAAATGTATCACATTTAAGGCACATATATGATTATTGGGCTTTCACTCAAATTTTACCTATTCTTTTATATCTGCATTTGTTTTCAATGGTTTTGGTCAATGTTTTATAGTGTTGATATTTCTTAAAGCCTTTCGTGTGAAACCTAAGATAATTTAAGAGATATATTTTCTTTCCTTATTTTTTATGACACAATTACAAATATTTAATATGGACAAATTATCTTTTCCTACATACATATTTTAATTTTTTTAATGAAATATACTGCACATGCATTCGTTTGGAATTTTTATGTAATTTTTTTGTGTTTCTGGGCTATATTGCATATTTTGCATATCTGTCCATGTAGGTCGTGTTCTTTAAATTTCTTTTCATACCAATCTATGTAAGGCATTTTTTTAATCTTTTTTTTATTAAGAAGTTTGTAAGTTTCATGTGGGTTTAGTGTATTAATCTTTTTTATTTGTACGAATTGAAACAATGGTCGAAGAAAACCATTTTTTTCATAATGAAATGTAGAAAATGTCTCCTTGCAAATGATGTGTGTAAGCAATAATGAATTTATTACTATGCTTGAATTTGGGGACAAAGCAATTAAATCTAACAACAAGTTTGGTTACTATACATGAGCAATCTTATCTCATTAGGTAACAAATAGATGATAGTTCAAAGTTGTATTCTAATTTTTAGATCTATGGGACTAAACTATGGCATACATAATTTGATTATTAATATGTGTAATATCTTATAAAGATTTTATGTATACTATACTATCTATTTAGTTTGATTATTACTTAATCATTTTGCTTTTGTAGGGAAAATGACTCCTTATTATACTAATTAGAGACATAGAAGGAGACACATGTATAATCAATATGCAAGAAATTTTCATGACAAACCAGCCATGGATTGTAGAAGACGAAGTGTGATGTAAACAGTTACTGGTTTAAGAGCTTTTGAATATATGAGAAGCAAATTTAATGGAACCATATTCCCATTCCTAAGTGAAGCATTGGCCAAGTCACCAGTTTCTCCCATCAGGACGTTTGGTTGCTTAACAAAAGTAACAACGAAATAAAAAAGCTGTTTGGCAAAATGTTAGCAAATAAAATGGTAGAGATGATTTTCATAAAGCTTCTTAAATATTAGAAAAAAAAGAGAGACAAGCTTTATTTATTTATTTTCTTTTGATCTCCCTCTCCTGCTAAATATAAATTTATCAGCTGATCTGATCAGCTACTTTCCAAAATTTTAACTAAATAAAAACTGTGACAAAATTACCTGGAGATTTTATAAAAAAATTGTATTTTGCAACCATATCCCTATAAACTCTTTTGCCCTTAATATTGTTTGGTCTGCAAGAAGAAGCTGTTTATGTGCTTATAATTTTTATAAACAAAGTTGTATTATAGTGATTGAGTTAACGACCAACATCTAACATAATATTAAAAAAAGAAAAATAAATAAAGGCATAGCCTCACATAGCGCAGGTTATATGGCTAGTTTCACTAATACCCATCAGTAGCATAAGTTGATTAACTGACCCAAGTAAAATATTGAGGGTTTCAGATTTAGATTAAACTTTCGAGCTGCTGATAAAATTGATTAAATCGGACTCCAAGGACGAAGGCTTGTGCCCCTTCACAATTTGTGCTCTTCATGGATTGAGGTGAAAGCTTGAACTGCCACTCAAATTCGGCTCGGGCCAGATCGAAACCATATTCCACCAGTTGGTTTGTATTACTATTTTAGTTAAATATATATTTATTAAGAAAAAATTAAAAATATAATAAATATACTTTCTTTAGATAGTTACATGTTTGAATTTTACTAACCTCATTTTTGTTGATATTATTATTATAAGAGGTACAAAAACCTTAGAACAAGCCTTTTACAAAATAAATACTTACGCTCTTTGCTTCTAATTTTATTATTAAACTATTAATTTTTTATGATGTAGCCAAATTAAATTATTTTATATTACTATTTAAGTGTAATCAGGTGGCAAACACGACTGGTCATCTTTAAAAAGAAAACCATCAACTTCAATTATAAGACAGTATCTTAAATCGAAAGGATTTTTTTTATGACTTCTAATTTATAAAATAAACTACATTTAAATGTTGTAAGACGAAAAAAACTATCGTAGTCATAATACCTTAAATGTAATGATCTGACTCAAAATATAATATAACGAACTAAATTATTTAATAAAAAATAATTAATTTAAATTACAGAGCTATTGTACATTTTTATTTATAAATAAAATTTTATTATAACCCCAAATATTAAATGTTAGTCTAAATCGAGAGATATCATTAATTATAAATACTTTTTTTATTAATGATGCTGCGATATCATCGTACTCGAGTAACGACGTGCGACACTACCACCACAAGCCAGTTGTGGAGGCCAGAGGGTCGACCCGGCTCCCAATTCCGGGAGGTAGTGGCGTGGGGGCGAAGAGGCCCATAATACACGCGCTTCGCAACGGAATCCGGTTATCTGTGAGCTCCTTTCCTCCTCCTCGTACCTTCCTCTACACCCCTCTCAACGCCTTCGTAATTGAAGCACAGAGAATGTCGTATGCCTATCTCTTCAAGTACATCATCATGTGCGACACCGGTATTTTTCTTTTTTCTTTTTCTCTGCATTTTTTTTATTTTAATGAATGGTACAGTTGGCATGATTTGTTTGGTTTCCGATCACGGGTGAGTTTTCTTGTTGGTATGATCTGTTTATGTGTAGTTTAGGTCGATAATTTAGATCTGGCGTTTGGGCGTTTGATTTCCTTCTAATTGAGCAATACATCGCGCGGCTATGCTGTTTTAATTCATTGTGTGCGCCTTTTAAGATCTTGGTTTTGATTTTCTTGTGTGTTTGTTTTGAGATGTTATGGACTTAGTGTGTGAATTCTGTGATGGGTTGGTTTTTATCTTTTTTTTTTTGGGTGGGGGGTTTTCCAGGGGTGGGGAAGTCGTGTCTTCTTTTGCAGTTTACGGACAAGCGGTTTCAGCCGGTTCATGATTTGACGATTGGTGTGGAATTTGGCGCCAGAATGATCACGTTTGATAACAAGCCTATCAAGCTGCAGATTTGGGATACGGTGAGATTTTTTTCTGGTTCCGAGTTCGTGCTTTGATTGGTACCCGCCTTTTATGCTGCCTCAGAACTGTAGGAATCAAGCATGTCTTTGGGAGGATGATACGACTATACCGTGCGCCAGAAGGTTTTGTGCGAATTTGACTACCTATGCATGAAAAATAGGGCATAATTTTATTTCTAGCATTGGTCGTTTAGTTGGCTTTACGTGTTCATTCACTTTTAGGATCAGTAATGCTTTCTTTGGCTTTATTCACTGTTTATCCATATCTAACGTGTGCATTTAAGCCCATTTGTAATATTGTATGAAGAAATTTATTATGTTTGTCTTACAAGTTTTATTTGATCAGTTAATCTTTTGTAAATATTGGCAATTGATGTTTGTCTTAAGACATGGATGCTCTGTTTATTAGCTATTTGTATATTGTGAGTGATGGCATGTATTGTAATTTTTATTCCTTTTCCCTTCTACTAATGGAGAGGACAGCACCCTGCAAGATTAGAACTGCCGGAAGTAGAATGGATTCATTGTTTAAAATAGGGTTTTCAATCTTAATTATGAGTCGTGTGACAAATTATTTTTAATTTTGAGTATATTTATTTATTTATTCAAGGCAGCTATTCAACTGGAAGTTCTTCTTGTTCATGATGAGGCTCTCTTTATTGCAGGCTGGGCAAGAGTCTTTCAGATCTATCACAAGATCTTACTATAGAGGGGCTGCTGGTGCTCTTCTAGTTTATGACATCACCAGGTACTAAATTTTAAGAAACATTAATGACAATATTTTATATATTGTTCAATGTGAAAGTCTGATCTCATATCCCAGATGAATTAGAAGATTACTACTTTGTTTTTGCGAAAGATCAAGAATATGTCTGAGATTTATGTAAAGTACAACATTCTGTTTTCTTTAAAATAGAAGAAGCATTTAGTTTGTTAATTGTACCTTTTTTACTGTGAACTTGCAGGAGAGAAACATTTAATCATTTGGCAAGCTGGCTTGAAGATGCTAGGCAACATGCTAATCCCAACATGACGATCATGCTGATTGGAAACAAATGTGATCTTGCTCACAGAAGGGCTGTTACTACGGAGGAGGGAGAGCAATTTGCGAAAGAACATGGACTAATATTCATGGAAGCTTCAGCAAAGACTGCTCAGAACGTGGAGGAGGTAGATAGACATACTCAAACTTGGAATATCTGACAATGGCCTTTCTCCTTATAACTGATCTTTTTGACCGTGCCTATATCTTTGTCTTCAATAGGCCTTTATTAGCACGGCAGCAAGAATATACAAAAAGATAGATGATGGAGTCTTTGATGTATCAAATGAGGTTGGGCATTTTATTCATTATTTATTATTTTTGAAATAGATGACAGCCTTCATCAAACAAATATGTCAATCATGAAATTACTTCATGTGTTGTTAACACGTGTCATAGATTTTATAAATGAAATTGATAGAAGGAATAGGTGGCAACTTCTTCTTGCATTTATTATTAAATTAAGAGATGCATCTGACATTGTGGATTGGCATCCTCTTTGCTTGGAGATTGTATGCATTTGGCTTTCTCTCTAATGGTTGAATTATCGTGAACGAAACTGACTTTATATTGATTGATTGGCATTGTTCACTTGTATTCTTACTAATAAGTTTTCGGGTGGCTTATGTTTTTAATGTTTTCTTTCCAGTCGCATGGAATTAAGGTTGGCTACGGAGGAATTCCTGGACCATCAGGTGGAAGAGATGGATCTGCGTCTCAAGGAGGCGGCTGTTGCAGTTGATGAATTTGGACATTATGACTTTCTTTCTTTTATTGTGTGAATTATAAATGCTACTCTTATTTTCCATCACATTGGAATATATATCTTACAAATGTTTATTTCAATATTTTGGAATTTGTTTATGTGCAATGTGAATTTATATTATACTCTCCTACGTTTCAGTTGTAAAGTGTTTACTTGTGAACTTTATTAATACATCTATAGATATATGCGGGTCTTTGAGATATATTACGTTTCAGTTACCATTCAGGTTTCAACATCTTAGTTTTTTTTTCCAATTTTGAATAATCATGGTCTTTGAGATAGCCTGCTTCTGCCGTACGAAGGAATGAATCAATGCCATAATTTTATTTAAGGATGTTTTCATTCTCGAGTGGATGTTGCAGCAATGATTTAATCATCTTCTTTTGTTACAAAAATCTATTTTTCGGACAAAGTAGGCAAGATGGTTGTTAGTCTGGGTTAATGATGTTTTCTAGCAATGAAATTGATAATCTCGTAGTAGTTATTACAAATTCACCAAAAAAACATAAAAAGAAAAGACATTCGCCGTCAACACGGTCTCTAATCAAGAAGCACTAATAAGATTGAATTTCGACAATCCTTACTAATATAATCATTCAATCAGACAAAAAAAAAGGAAAGAACAATACCAAAGTAGTATGTAGATAAGCATACGAAAAAGATGAAAATGCGACACCCAGTTGAAATTTTGATGAGAGGATTACAGAAATGAGACTCTACTGAGGAAGTGGAGCGCCATAACCCAAGAAGGGTCTCCCCTCTTTATCACACAGGCCTTGACCTGCTTGGCACTCATGGAATATGTCTTTGATCTTATGGAATCCATCAGTAAAGACATGGAAGCCGAAGAGCAGCGAGATGAGGACGACGACGGCGACCAGGCACAGGCAGCACATACACATCTTCGTTGAGCAACACATCTCGTCTCTCGCCGGTGCAAAATTTATTTTGGGTATGGGGAGAATGGGGAGATGTTTTTGTTGGGAGAGAAGGGGGGCTGTTCAAACCTACAATGGCTAACGGCTAGTAAAGGTGAATTTGTTGGGAACGGTTTGAATGGGTTTGGTGCGAAGTCTGGCAATAGATGAGAGAGACAAGATTTGGTGCAACCGAATTGATATGAATGTATTGAACATCTACTTATGTAAGTATTATGCTAGTCAGTGATTTTGGAGTACTTAGCCAATACAATTATTTTTTTTTTAAAGCATGAGCCAATAAAAAGCTGTGATGTTTGAGTTGAAAAGTAAAATGGGTGAAGAAGATTGAACTGTCTGCTTCAACGCCTCTGCGTTGTAGATTTTTAGAGCGTAACGTAACAGGACATGTAACGGGCAGCCACCTTATCTTAGGGAGGGAGGCAGGTTACGTCCTTGGTCATCATCGCCTTCTACCCAATAATTTCTAAATATCTTTCAATGTTTGATGGATAGCTTATAAGTGATTTGATGCGTGGCTTATACTTTACATTTATGATGTTTGTAAAATTTGTCACCGACTGGTTGGTGACAGTGTTTTCCTTTTTCTTGATTTTTTTACAGCATAGTTTATTAAAGAAAGGAAAAACATCTTGACATTCTCCCCGTTTTTGGTTAAGGTGAAAACATGGGAATGGGGGATATTAGGGAAGGGGAAGGGGGAAAGGAGAGGCAAGAACCGAATCCACGTGGGTGCCTCAAAATCAAAGATATGGATGTGGAGATCCATATCATTGGTTGAAAATCCAACTCAGGCAATCTCCTTAGATTTCCCGACCGTCCCGTCCCCCCTTATGATATGATGTCAATACCCACTCCCTTCCTTCAACCAACTGCCACCACTCAACCCCTGCACTCCCCTCCTAGCCGGACCACCCCTTCCTCCTCCGCCGATATGGCCGCGGCAACATTCTCCCCAGCCCTTCTAGGCTCCCCATTCTTATCCGGCACCAAGAGCGTTCGGGCATTGCTCCCCTCGTCCGTCGTGGGTGGCACCGTTGTCGCTCCCCGTCGTCTTGTTGTCTCGGCCCAAAAGAAGTCATGGGTGCCCGGGGTTCGGGGCGGCGGTAATTTCGTAGACCCCGAGTGGCTCGATGGCTCGTAAGTATTATGGTTTAAAAGAAAAAAAAGTACACTAATTTAAATTTAATATAATATTTTAATATAATGCACGCATGTATATGCATGTATGGACTATGGATAGGCTTCCTGGTGACTACGGGTTCGACCCACTCGGTTTGGGCAAGGACCCGGCCTTCCTCCGGTGGTACAGGGAGGCCGAGCTGATCCACGGCCGGTGGGCGATGACGGCCGTCGTCGGCATCTTCGTCGGCCAGGCGTGGAGCGGCGTCCCGTGGTTCGAGGCCGGAGCCGACCCCGGCGCAGTCGCGCCATTCTCCTTCGGCACACTGCTGGGGACCCAGCTGCTGCTCATGGGCTGGGTGGAGAGCAAGCGGTGGGTGGACTTCTTCGACCAAGACTCGCAGTCGGTGGAGTGGGCGACGCCGTGGTCGCGAACCGCCGAGAACTTTGCCAACGCCACCGGCGAGCAAGGGTACCCCGGCGGCAAGTTCTTCGACCCGCTGTCGCTGGCCGGCACCATCCAGAGCGGGGTGTATGTGCCGGATGCGGAGAAGCTCGAGAGATTGAAGTTGGCGGAGATCAAGCACGCCCGCATTGCAATGCTGGCCATGCTCATCTTCTACTTCGAGGCCGGGCAGGGGAAGACACCCCTCGGCGCTCTCGGCCTGTAAAATTGAATCGCAACCCATCGCTCTTAATCCACACGATCTCTCTTTGATGGCAGAGTCTAAAATGAGAAATACCCATATGATCTGATTCTTTTTCCTAGTCTCTGAATTGGCAAGAAGCTACAATTAGCTATGGGTTATGTTGTGGTGCGGTGCTGTACATTAGTGGTCTCTGTTTGTCTGTGAACTCTAATGTGAATATGCTATGAACCATTCAATTAACCGAATCAAAGTGAGTTGCAGTTCTAGATTGAACAGTCGTCAAATTGTAATAAGATTTAGGACGTTTGCTATAATGGTGTAGTCTCTGGCAACTCTAATTACTTCAATCACAATATGAAGAACAATTCTATACGTTGCCAATAAGGTTACATCGACAGACAGTAGACAATGCTCGTGGTGTTGTCGTTTGATAATATTTTGAAATAAGGATTACTGGTCTATGGTATTTTGTCTGTTCGTGTGCCGATAATAGCATCCGACCAGAACTGCAGAGCTCAGAAAAGCAAACTATAGTAGCAGTTTTCATTTGGCGTTTTTGATTTGTTAAAAATTCCTCCGACTTCCTCTTTTTTCTATGATGAAAGTAATCAAAGAAAATAACTCTCAGTGTAAATGTAGTCTGATTGAAAGAGGAATTGGAATGTAAAAAGACTCTCCAGGTCCAAAGTTATCTTTCACGTAAATAATCAGTGATCTATCCTTTTGGAGACATTCATCTGACCTCTCCAATAAATATGACCACATGAGCCTCCTTAACACAGAAATCAAGTACGAAAGATTCATGCATAAAACCTGAGAAAAACAGTATGCATTGTGATCTTCGGCGTTCTCAGGAACTAGACAGGTTCTCCAATATACCATAACTCCGGAGTGTAATGAGCAAAGTTGCATTTGCGAGCCTAAACAATGTCCATAATCAAATGGTTCTTCCCCTCTTTATTGACAATGATGGACTTGAATTACTAGATTTGCATAAGAAAATATAGCAGGCAATTAGGCAAGAAACACTTGATCTTGGTTGACAATGTAAAGCCTAAACATGCATAATACCAGAGAGAATGCAGAAGCTGCTAGGAACAATAAGTGAAAAAGCCGGCTAGTGCACAATGATAAAAGCTACCCAATGGGGTAGAGATCCCCCATCGTACGTACAACCTTTGCCAAAGACTGACATAGCCCGTAGTCATGCTAAACCGGTAAAACCATTCTAAACCTTGGCCTCAAATACCAACAAGAAAAGACAAGCCATAATACTTACGAAGATGACAAATTTATGGACAGATGGATGAATGAAGATGACGAGGTTTACGTAAATGGTCAAGGAAATCTCCTAAATCAGCTCAAGGGCACGAAGAACAGAATGGGTCATAAGAAAATTGGATAGAAGAGAGGCCGGTGACCTGAATCTGCTAGAAAGTTGGTAGGAAAGAATTGGTGACAAAACACAGGATTCGCATGTAAGACAAAAGAATATCGTACATGAACATATGTGAGAAGGAAAACTAAAAAAACGAATTAAGTCGTAAATGAATCACCTAATCCCAATCAAGATAAAAAAGATAAATTAATCTCGCTGCTTGAGGGTTGAAACAACACCAAACGATGCAAAAATTCGATCTTTTCAATTTTTTTTCAATATCAGAGGCAAAAATACAACATTTCCAAAATCAATGCAATGCCACCAGTAACCATCCTACCTCCTAAACCTATCATCAATCACTCCAAACTATCTCACAAATCAAATTTGGTTAACCTATCCGTTGTCAGCAGTAATCCTTTGTACAAAAAAAAAAAGACGCAATCTTTCGAATCACCAGCACTGGTCCGTCTCCCACCGCCTCGGCCGCATCCCCGGAGCGAAGCCGGCGGCCGGCCGACGGCGGAACGGGCCGATCGAGCGGTCGTACTGCGCGCGCGCGGCCGGGTCGGAGAGCGTGGCGTAGGCCTCGTGGATGACGATGAAGTCGCGGCCGTCGGCGCCGGCGTCGGGGTGGAACCGCTTGGCGAGGCTCCGGTACGCCGTCTTGATCTCCACCGCCGTGGCCGTCTCCTCCACCTGCAGCACCTCGTACATGCTCCCGGCCGCCCGCCTCGCCTCGCCGGCGACGGTGGCGGCGAAGGCCACCGTCCGGCGTCGGCCGCCGCCTCCGCCACTGGCTATGGCCGGGGCCGCCGCTGGCGATCGGAGGATGGAGAGATGGTCGCCGGCGAGGGGTACGGCGAGGGCTCGGAACATGGGAAAGTAGGATCTTCGGTTTGGTCGGGAAATGGGGGCGTTTGGGGACACGATGGTGGGGCGGCGTATATAATATGGAGGGGTGGGCTGGATATTTGTTGGGGGCCATAAGGGTATTTTGGATATTTCGCGGCGGGTGATGATGGTATCTGGTGGTTAGTCGCTGGGGGCGAACCTCATCTACATCCGACGTGGCCATGCTTCTAGAAGGGTAGCCGTGGCTCGAGCCGGCTTCTCTTTGGGTTTGAGCTGTTAGCCTTGCCTAATTAAAATTTTGTAAAGTTCTCCTAAATAATTATGGTTCTATATAATAATATCCATACCAACATAGAATATGGTGTTATCACGGTGTCATCAAATTATTTTATAATATTATTTTTTTATCGTAATAAGATTTGCTTTGTCATGTATCTAATAATCTTACAATATTACTATTTATTTATTATTAGCAAAAAAATTATTTTTTAATGTAATTAGAATTTATGTTGAATATTTTCACACTTTTTATTGTAATTAAGATTCTTATTGTTGCATGTCAATTAATTATTTTATAATATTATCTTTTTATTTTTTATTAATAAAAATATAAAATTTTTATTGTAATTATGCTTTATTCTGAATCCTTTAATATTTTTCTATTGTAAGTGAGATTTATTTTGATTTAATTGTACATTTTACACCAATAATGTATCTAAAAAATAAGAATTTTTTTTTACTAGCAATAAAATTAATTATATGTTTTTCACCAATAAGTTATCTTAAAAAATAATAGTAAATCTTTTAAATAAAAACAAAACTGAAATAAAAATAAATAGTCAATCTATCAAATCACAAAATTAATTTTTTATAACACATACCACATATATACAAAACCATTATGTTTTCGAATATCATTTTTTTTATTTTTGTTTCCTTCCAAATATTTTTTCAATAAATTAACTCACATAATACCCACATATTGCGCGAGTATCTTGGCTAGTTATAGAGAGTCACGTTAGATATTTCTTTTTTTTTTTACATGAGATATTTTAAGATCAAGAAGACTGTGGAACAAAAAAAAGTACCACCCTGATTTCTAAACCACTTATAATGGTAATTAAAAAATCTTCTTTCGGGAATGAGTGCCTGGGCCCACCCATGTGCTACGCAAGATTGGGAATTGCTCATGGATGAAAAGATGCATTGATTGGATGAGTTAAAAATTATAGCTAAATGCACCCAACAAAGCCGACGATCCTTTTCATGATTGCTCACTCAAAATTGATTAAAAAAATTAATGCTAGTTTTATGTAGGCCCATTCATTAGTTTAAGGCTACAGTCAATACATAATTTTCGAAATTGGTCAACTGCCGTGCACCCAACAATTCATCCATACCAGATGGACCAACTTTTACTTTGTCCGCTTAGAAAATAAAGCCTTGATTGAATTTTGATTAAAATAATCTATTAGTTTAGAACTGCAATTTGCCTTTTAAACAGTGAAGCACGAAAACGGATGCATTGCCTCGTCAATTCGAAGGAACACAATGTTGCTCGGAAAAAAAGGGATCCAAAATCTGTGGAAGAGACGAAGATGCCTAACAACGATGCAGCGAACCAAATGCCCATACTGTTAGGTATCCTTAGGTTCTGATATTACTGTTGGGTTTTTTAAGCCTCGAAAAGGCGATTTGTTAGAAGTGTTACGAGATTTTTTATTCCAAAAATTAATTAAATAAATAAGGTTTTTTTATTAACTTATATATAATACACCAATATCTTTTACGATCGATGTGAAATAAACCCAACAATTCCTCTTCACACATATGTCATTTTTCGAAACAATTATTGTCGATAATCTCTATTTTTTCATTAGACGACACTTACAACTCTGGCGACCCCAAAACCCATAACTCCAACGATCCCAAAACAATCATTATCTCTCATAACTTCACTGTAATATATGACATTTTACCCCATGCCCGAATTGAAGTCTTTAGAAGTTTACTATAACATGTGACCTTTTACCTCATGCCCGAATTAGAGTCTTAAAAAATTTTATTATAATATATGAGCTTAACATGTAGTGGGAGGAGATGATTCGAATAATATCTAACCTGAATTGGAGTTTCCTGAAACTTCAATATAACAGTAAACTTATAAAGGTGATTTAAATGGTATGATGTGTGAAGGGGATGACTTGTATATAGGCTAATGAAAAAATTAATTTTTAAATTAAAAAAATTTGTAAAACCTATTATAAGTTTTTTTAAGGCCCATTAAACCTAATATATATATATATATATATATATATATATATATAGTAATTAGACAATCAAATATATGCAAATTAGAACTCACTAAATACCATTAATGATAATTATAAAATTTCATTATAGAAGCTCATCGGTAACAATTAATATTGATGGTAAAAATATATAATTTTAACTATGAGACCTTACATTTAATTATTTTCTTAGTTTAAAAAATACCACTAAGATTATTATCAACGCCTACGCGAGGATATTATGGTTAGAGAGATGTCACGGCCTTCTAGAAACCAAACATAATATATGGTTTAGATATCCCTTATTTAATGCCAGCTACCAATATGTCATTTTATTGGGCAGGGTCCACGAGGAGGGATGGGTTGATAAGTGACCGTGGGACACATTAACTGCACACAGGTGATACTCTCTTCACATATTGATGTAGTCCATAGAGTGGCTTTAATTAAGGGCTCTGGTTGGCTTTGTTATCACATTGGCCGGGCTGGCGTGCACATGAAATTGTTTCTAGAAGACTGCGCTTGGTCTTTTCATTGGCCTTTCTTAAATCGTCTATTCCATGCTCTCTGTGGAAAAAAACAAAAAATTCATGTGCTAGCACAATAAAATATTGTTTGCCCACGATCACGAACTTGTTTCTAATGCGGAGTTTAAATTAAAAGTGCGTGCGTGGCCACAAATAAAATACCAAACAAGTTATTACCACCTCCTACATTTCACATTTGCAACGGGCTTAAGGTTCAAATTGTCCATTGAAGTACACGACTACAATCAATGCAATCAGATAATTTGATTTTTAAGTAGATTTTCTCCATCCCCTTCTTGTTGCTGAATTTAGAACTCACAAATTAATTACGTTCGGAATACATATCACTGTATACATTACAAGACATAGCCCGCATCAATGACTTTTTGCCGAGGGATAACTGTAATATCCGGCAATTTAAACTTTTTTAGAGTATTGGAGAGATTAGATACGTTATACTCAAAAATTTATTTCTCTCAGATTTTTTACCACAATATTACAAATTTTAGGATTGGTAAGTAGACGTCTCAAAGTTTATAATGCAAAAAGAATCACGCCAACCGGAATTTTACACACTTAGTTATGATTTTTACAAATTGGTAGATAAATCAGAAAAATTAAATATGTGGTATATAAACAAAAATATTTTTTTTGGGCAAATGATATTGACCGATCTTATGATTTATTGAAAATAATAAGGTTATAGGATATATAGTACATATGTTTTTAAAGAAAATATGATTTTAAAGTATCTATTCCTAAAAGTTTGATCGATCTAAATGAAGAAACAAGTTAATAAGTAAACCAACAAAAGGGAAAATCCAGGGTGAACAAGTTAGATGGAGTCACATGTGAACCAACTCTATCACTACAAGGTATTCGTTAAGATAAAATAAAAATTAACGCAAGACTAAACACTTAAGGATGACCAATAAATTAATTTAAGTGGAGACAAACATGTTCTTTATGATCTTGTATCTAAATTGCACTTGCAAATCAATTTTAGTCAAAGACACGATATATGTTTGTCTCAAGGAAGGTGTTCTAGGCCATGTAGGATTTGTAAGAAGTTTTAGTTACCAGAAGATCAACGATTTATTTAATTAACAGGTAGAAGCTCCTTCATATTTTCTCCCACGCGAGTAAGGAATGATTAATTAGGTCTAATATCGGTAAGGGTGTATATAAACACATGAGAGGCTCTCTATTCCTATTCAACGTCGTTCTCCTCTCTCTCCCTTCTTGGCTAAGACATCTCTCTCCTCCCTCTCCCTCTCCTTGGTTACTTTGTGGAGAAAATGCCTTCTAACCCTTCTTTCTTTGAGTTTTAGCGATGTTGGATTAAGTTTTTTCCGATTCTTTAAAAAATGAGTATTAGGACTTGATTTCTAAGAAATAGAAAAAATCAATAAGGTTAAAGGTTAATAATTTAAATCTTAATGATAGTTTTATGTACTTTATGCATATATATACGTGTGTGTGTGTGTGTGTATATATATATATATATATATATATCATTAATTATGATGTTGTATAATTTGTTTGAAAGATTTATGTATGAATCATGTAAAAATTTTATATTTTTATGTTAGTTTCATGTTAGAATATCATGAATTCATGATATTATATTAGAATTATAATGATGATTATGAATTATTTGTATAAATTAAGTTCAAAGTTATATTTTAATATTTAAATATAAATTGAACAACACCACGAAGAAAGTTAAGACTTTTCCATGTTTAATCAAAAAGTTGATAGTTTCTATTCTTAGATTGTTTAAAATCTACTAGAAATATAACTCAAAGTTTATACGTAATTAAGAAGGTAATATGTTGGAATTTAGATAAATCATTTGATAAAAAACTTGTAGATTTGGAATAAGCTTTCCAACTTATTGAGAATCATCTAAGTTGGAGTTATATATTGAACATTATGAATAATTTACTTTAGGGGTTGAATTATCCAATTTTAGATCTGAATCCTAATTAACTCGTACATGTCCAAGAATTTCGTAAAAGCTAGAAATAAGGTTCTAAGAATAAGATAAAGGTGACTTATTTCTATTTCTTATAAAGATATTTATAAATGATTAGTATTAAACTATTAATTAATTTTTTTACTAAGAAATGATATTAATTACATATTATAATGATAATATTGATCTAAATAATTAATATCATTATCTTATAAAGGCCCTGTAACATATATAGTATAAAATATGACTGATTATTATAATAATACATAACTAATGTCAAGGGGTACTTTATGTCTTTCTAATAATGAATATTTATATGATGCATGATATAATTCTATTGATTTTGATGTGAGTATAATGAATGAATGACAATAAAAGTATGAATGAAGTGTGAATTATATTTGCTTATGATTATGTTTGTCATAACATTCATACATAATCATATAAAATAAGATGAGTAATGATAGTAAGCTTATGTGATTGATTGTTTAGGCTAGGGACAAGTTACAGACGAGTACAAGAACTTTGCCAAGATATGTAGGTCCGTTTAATCATTATTTAAGGAGTTTTAAGATCCTTGATATTATGTGATTAGTCGGTTTACACTATAGTTGCAAAAATTAGAATCAGAATCGAAATTGATTTTCGAAGGAGTCAATGAATCAAATCGAATCAGTTTGAATCATTCCAAAATTAGTTCAGTTAAATCAGTCCAAATCGGTTTAGTCGGTCATATATAATAATTTGATAATTCATAACATATATATATAAAAATTAGGTATTGATGTCATTTTGATATTACTATGTGTATTATATTTTATGAAATTTTTTATATTTTTTTGATTTTTAAAAATTTTTTTTTTTGAATTAGTTATTATTTTTAACTCGAGTGAGAGCCGAGTCAACTTTTAATTACGAGAATGCCACCCCCGACACTTCACCCCCGCCGCCGCCCTGCCCTGCCTCCCCTCCACCAGCCCTGCCCCACCCATCCAGCCCAACTTCCCCCACCTCCCCCTGGCCCAGCCCTGCCCCGCCCTCCCCTGCCCTCCTCCGGCCCCTTGCCTCCCCAGCCAAGCCCAGCCTCGCCCGGCCCTGCCTCCCCCCACCCGCCAGCCCCACCTCCCCCCGGCCAAGCCCCTCCCCAACCTCACCCAGCTCCACCCCACCCCGCCCCTCCTCCTCCTGCCCTGACCCGCCTCCCCCCGGTAGTGGAAGGAGGTCCGCGGCAGAGGGGACCGGTGGCAAAGGGAGGGCCGAGGCAAAGGGGACCAGCGACATACAGGCGGAGGCACGGCGAACAGGCGGATGGAGGGGAGGAAGGGTAAGTTTTGGTTTTAATTTTTTAAATTCCACTTTTGCCCATATGTAAATATTTAATTTATTAAGATACCAAGGGTATTTTAGTAATTTACTCGTATAAACCGATTCGACCCGATTTTTACTGATTCGGAATTTTTACCAAGATACCAAGGCAATTTGCGGTAGGTCTTATTTTCAAAATCAGACTTGAGTGATCTCATCATCAAGGGCTATTAATCTAAAAAATGATTTAATTAAATAAATCGAGTTAAGTGAGATCTGATAAAATACCACTTAACCCGTTATGCAATCAATAAAATAAATCATAATAGAATAAGCAATAAACCATAGGTGAGTCTTAAACAGACTTGATAGAAGCTCTTAGCGAGGCCACACATGTAACGACTCGCCTTATCCGGGACTGAGTGTTACTAAAAGTTTAAATGATGTTTGCAAGAACTTGAATTATAATACAACAAATAAGTCTAGAATATCACCTGTAACGACCCGCCCTTATCCGGGACTGAGTGTTACTAAAAGTTTAAAAGATGTTTACACATAACATGGAAGAACTTGAATTATAATATAGCAAATAAGTCTAGAATTTATAACTCATAAAAGGTAAATTTTTGTTCTGATAGCATATGACAGTTTATAAAATAACTGTCCCATAGTCTAGGACCGTTTCCCATAGTCAAGCTCGTAACACAAGAGAATAATAGGAAGTCCAATTTATTATCCATTCGCCAAACCTAAGTTGGTAAGAAAACCGTCCACCACACTCTTAAGCATCAGTCCGCAACTGTTCACCTGCGGTTCTGTGACCGCAGGTAGTGATAAAACCACTAAGCCGCATAATTACATGAAACAAGTCAATATATTCCACATCCTTATTTCTCAAGTCTTTT
>JAVDBV010062536.1:0-12507 GCA_032619315.1 Piper longum
TTATCATTTGCATTATTTTATCGCACTATCTCTTTGCGCGGCAAGGGCGCCTCGGTCCCACCGAACCCCTCAAACCTCGGACCGAATCAACAAAGGACCGCTGTCACCGCGCGGGGCGGACGATCTCGCGCCCGAACAAAATATAAATAATTTTTTTACCTTTGGTAAAAAAAAAATTTCTCTTATTATTTTTTTATATTTATTTAATTGAATTTTAAGTTATAAAATTTGCTAAATTACTCAAAATTAAAAATATAGTTTATATAAGCGATATGAATGGTAATAACGTTAGTCTTACTTATATTTTGCCACGGGCAATGAATAAAATCTTATTTCTTTTTATTTCCAGTCTATCGGTCAGATTTGGCGACAAATGCGTGCCGTGATAAAAATTTTGTTTCGAAAATAAAATAATAATAATAATTTTAAATCGCAGTTAATTTGACTTTAATTCGATGGACTAAGACTTAGGATTAGTGCATAATAACAACGGCCCCGCCCCGCTCTCCCCATTACGTAGACCGTGACGTAAACGGCCTCGCCCCGCCCCGCCGTCCCTCCCCATTACGTGGCCCGCTTTCTCAGACCACGACGGCTCCGCGGACAAGACTCCTTGACCATAGCCTCCCCCGCCTCCGCCATTTTCGCCGCCCCCAAACCCTCGCCACCATGGACCCTACCGCCGCCGTAAACGCCGGCGATCCTCCCGCCTCCGGCGGGGCACCGCCGCGGTCACCGGGCGACGATGATTCGCAGAGCGGCTTCCAGCGGGATGAGATGTTCGCGAGCCCCCTCGTCGGCACCGTCAAGGCCTACGACGGCCACCTCTTTCTCTGCCACAAGGGTCCCGAGAGCTGGCCCAAGGACGTCGGAAACCACGACGGCGACCTCCTCCCTCGCTTCCTCTGCAACGGCCTCAAGTCCCGCAAGAACGACCTCCCCCGAAACGTTCGGTTCCTTCTCTTTAGCTTGCTCAAGCTTCAATTTGATGCGGATCACCGTTTTCGGTTTTGGTATTGTGTTTGCCTGCTCCAGATTGTCGCAGATTGTGTGTACACTTTAAGTATTAGCGATTTCGTTTTTGTGTCCTTCCGATTGGAATTTATCTTGCGGCTCGTACTGTTTGTTGACCATAATTCATGAGCCCAGATAGCGATTTGGTTTTTAATTTTGTGTTTGTTTTCTCCGGATCGGGTTTTATATATGACGATTTGGATTTTTTGTGTTGTTTAGATTGTTGTGTTTACTTGCCAAATTTGTGTTTGTCTTCTCCAGATTGTGTTTACTGCTTGCCAAGGTTCTGAATCGGAGTCGGATGGGCTGGGGTTTCCAAACGGCGATGTACTACTGTTTCCAGACATGATCCGATACAGGTTCGATTCGATTTGAAGCTCTCCTTCTTCTTTTCGGATTGTGATTTTGGATCTCAAAAATTGCTATGTGTCTTTGGATTGAATAGAATATGTTGGTTCTATTTAGGCGTGTGACTTCGGATAATGTGGACGAGTTTATTGAGAATGTACTGGTGAAGGGCAAGGAATGGGCCGGAGGGAAGGAACCGCTGTCTGGTTCGCACGTGTTTGTGTGTGCTCATGCGAGCAGGGACAAGAGGTGTGGTGTCTGCGGGCCGGTTCTGGTGAAGAAGTTTGAGGAAGAGATTGAGTCGAGAGGTCTGAATGGTGAGGTGTTTGTGAACCCTTGCTCCCATATCGGTGGTCACAAGTATGCTGGGAATGTTATCATTTACAGCCAGGGTAGAGATGGACTGGTTTCTGGTCATTGGTACGATTGTTACCATTTTTTGGTAGTCGCTTTTGTTGTGTTATGTTTGCTGGGATGGGTTTTGTTAGGAGCTCTTCTTGCTATGTGCAGGTACGGTTATGTCACTCCAGATGATGTTCCCACTTTGATTGACCAGCATATTGGTAAAGGAGAGGTCATTTATCGACTGTGGAGGTTTGGTTTTCTTCTTTCATTTAACATTTACTGTGTTTGAGTGATGCTATTTTATGTCGGCAGGCTGATTATACCAAATGCTTTGCATTAGTTTGTCAATCTAGATTGTGCATATAGTTATATTCCTCATGAAATCCAATGTGTAGTAACCAAGCATTGCATAGATTATTGTTGTAGGGTATGGTTTTTGTCCTTAGATTTTGTAGCAGCAAAAAAGTGGTTTCAGTAGTCGATTGACATCCCGTCCACAAACCTTGGTGTGCCAAATGAATTTCTAGGGATTTAACTCTGTGATTGATCGGCATATGTTCTATTGATTGTAAAATAGTTGATGTGTTCATGCATATTATTTATTGGCTGATGAAATTGAACCAGAAAAATTAGATATGAGCAGCCACTGTGATTTGTTATATCCTGTTGAATATCTTGTACCTTGTCTTTTGTTCCATTATTGATAGGATCATTATTGCATTTGTTTGAGATGCAATTTATACTGGTTTTGTTTTCTGTATGGGTTAGGTGCAATTTAGATCCTGGCGATGGTATTACCTGTTCATAAGTGTCAGTGATTTGTTCCACTTTTTATCTTTTGTTGTTTCACCTCCTTTTTGGATACTGCCTTAAACCAAAAAATTTTCGACTGTTGGCTATGCTGATATATTGAAGAAAATCTTGAATCACTCTTTGAACCGATTTTTGAACAATTTGCTTAGTTGTTCTTTGTGTAGGCTATATTTGATTAAGTACCGCTTTATAATGTTAACAAGATTTGTGGCATCATCTTCATGCACATAATCATGGTACATTCATTCTGAAAAATATGTACTTGGACCTTGATAAGAAATGGTGGTGACACTCTCGATCCTGTTCTGGTATAACTTCCTACTGTCATAAGTGAGATACCATTTCAAATATTACAACTGACATTAGGTGAAAATGGTTTGTTGTAGCTGATAAAACTAGATATCATGTTGCTTAAAACTTGAAGTCTGTTTTCTGTAGCCATACATGCTCATAGAGATTTTTTGGGTATTGTTCAGTAACAAGCAGGTGTTTTCGCAGTTTTTAGTTAATTGATGTTCCATTTTTGGCTACTTATGCTATCACTAATCTATTGTATACATCAATTGAGACTTATAATTATTAAGCAAATTGTAGACGTTCTAAGTTCTTGTTGAATTTATAATGGAGCAAATGCATTGAACATAGAAACATATTCAATGTTAGTGTTGTTGCAATGAATGGTGTCCACCAAGACACACGAAATTTGGTTTTTAATTGTTTGTTACAATGAATGGTGTCCACCAAGACAAAGAAATTTGGTTTAATTGTTGATCTCTTGTACTTATATGTCTGTAGGGGCCAAATGGGCATGTCACCGGAGGATCAGATCGAAACTCATAAGAATGCAAATCGAGAAAGCCTTAAAGTGCGTACCCTTGATGCCTCTGGAACAGGGCAAAACGGCAAAGATGAAATTTTGAATGTCAATGGCAGCCAAACTGAGATTAAGGAGAACATATCAAGTTGCTGCCAGGGAGCAAAGGGTGTCACTTGTTGCAGGGACCAAACAATAGAAGATGTCGTGGGAAGCCTACCAAATGGCGACGGGAAATCTGGTGATGGCAACAAGGTGAAAGCATGGCTTAACGCATGGGACAAGAGTGACACCTACATGGCCCTTGGTGTCATTGGTGTAGCTGCTTCTGTTGCTGTGGGTTATACCATCTACAGGAGGTCTAGCTGAAAGTAGTTCGCGTATAGACGGTTAAAAACATGGTATATTTTGGATTGATGCAATCGTGATATAGCTCGTTGCTAGATTTTGCTGCTGAAACTTAGAAACAAACTATACAAGTAGATTCGAGCTTAATCAATAATGGTGCATATGCGAATAACATACGCACGAGATACAGTATTATTTTTTATGTTTCAATGGTTTATCGCTATCTTTTTTCTCTCAATTGATCCAGCCTTTTTCCTTTAGCTTATCATCACGAATTTTCTTCTTGCGAAGTTTGGTTGTTCGGTTGTTTTTTAACCCTTGCCGTTCTCGTTTAGGTAGCAAATCAGGCTTTCCGGCTGTCTGTTGGGACGTTAACGACGTAATTTGATCTGAACGACTATTAATGCGGTTGTTTGCATGGTTTAATATCTGAATTGACGGATGGTGGTGGTGTTGCCATTGGGAGGGTTGTGACAAAGAGGTGCAAGTTGGAGCAGGGACGCGACTTTGGCCTTGGCTGCCCTCGCCATTTGTCTGTTTCGTATTGGAGATACAACATCATCATTGACCGGCAGTGTGTATAGCCTAAGCCGGATAATGGAGCGTTCGTGTAGCACATGGAAAATTCCTCCCTTCCCCGAAAAGGGGATTGCGACAAGCAGATCCAACGTCTGGTTGCTCTATTGTGCCATAGCCAAGGGGGAGTATTCATGAACATGGTTGGGAGAATCGGTCGATTTAGAGTGGAATCAGCTGATTTGAAGTGGAATCGGTCGATTTAAATCGGATCGGCAGCGTGATAATTTGATTTTTGAGCCGAATCGGTCGGTCCTGAATCGGCGATGGAATTGGCCAATTTAGCCCGATTTTGCCCGATTTAAATCGGAATCGAAATCGGGTTGAATCGGTAAAAATCGGTTTTTTTAGAAAATTATTAAAATACCATACGTATAATATTTAGTAAATTAATTTATCAAGGGATTCCTCCTCCCTCCCGATTCCGATTCGTTTCCTCCCTCGAGCGATCCGCCGTCTGCCACCGTGATTCTGTCGCCGCCGCACTTCCTCAACCTCGCCTCCGACGCGTCTCGACCTCGCCTCCGATGTGCGGTCGGCCGACAGCCCTGTGGACTCGAATCGTGCCACCAATCGTTGTTTGTGCACCAACGAGTAAAGTTGATTTTTTTTTAAATTGATGATTAATGTGTAATTGGATGCTAATTGATGTTGTTTTAGCTTATTGGTGTGCTAATTGTAATTGGACTCATTAATGTTTAATTGGATGGATTTTTTTTAAATTTCAGACGTCAATTGATGTTAATTTAGGGGTAATTGATGTTTAATGTTAATTGATGTTTAATGTCATACTAATTAATGATTAATTGGACTGATTAATGTTTAATTGGATAATTTTTTTTTATTTCAGACGTCATTTGATGCTAATTTAGGGTTAATTGATGTGTAATGTTAATTGATGTTTAATGTCATGCTAATTGATGTTTAATATCATGCAAATTGATGTTTAATTGGACTGATTAATGTTTAATTGGATGAATTTTTTTTATTTCAGACGTTAATTGATGATAATTTAGGGTTAATTGATGTTTAATTGATATTTAATGCTAATTATTGTTTAATGTCATGCTAATTAATATTTAATTGGACTGATTAATGTTTAATTGGATGAATTTTTTTTTATTTCAGAGGTCAATTGATGATAATTTAGGGATAATTGATGTTTATTTGTTCTTATTTGAGTATATTTTTTTAGGTATGTTCTTATTTGTTCTTTCAGATATGACCTTATTGTTGTATTGTCATAATTCATACCTTTATGATTGTTGTATAAATACCTGAATTTATGTATTTATGTTGATAAACTATATAATTATGAATTTTAACTATTTCTGTCATGAGTTGATAAATTTTTATATTTTTTCAGGTTCGGACTGATTTCAATTCCGATTTCGACCAATTCTTGGCCGATTCAAAAAAACCGATTCTTGGCCGATTTTGCCCGATTCCGATTCCGACTCCGATTCTCTGGAAAACAGATTCTGATTCCTATTCCCATTCATGCAACCATGTTCATAAATAGTAATTTGCAATCCTATCAAGGAAGTGGTCCTACCCACCATTAAATATTATATCCGATCTTAAATATTATTATATTAAATATAACATGAGACTTTTTAGATATAAGATATATCTAAAATTATTTAGGTTGAATATGGTTTTGGGGTGATATGTGTTGAATTCGATCTGATTTGGTAATATTTTATAAAATTATATTTTAAAATATTTTTAAATAATAATATTATTTTTAATTTATTTTTATATTTTAAAATCTGGGTTAGATACATATGTAGTAGATAAAATAAATAAAATTTTTGAATTTGGATTGAATTAGAGTTTGGATTTTTGAATACCGGTTATCATATCAAACCCATATCCGACCCAATTAGAGAGGGAAGAAAAAAGAACATGTGACCGGAGAATGTCCAAACTCCAAACACAAAAGCCCTACCTGATCCTTTAATTATATATATGGAAAATTTTAATTTGTGCCCCTATAGGCGCTTGAGGTTTCATTTTTAATTTTATAAAATAGTTAATACGAATGCGTGAAAATAATCTACTTGTCCAGCTTGAAGTGACTTTGGACGTGTCTATGGGTGCATTAATAAGAGGCACAAGCGCAAAAATCTTTCCACATAGACCCATTCATGGCATTTGGAAGAACAGCACGCCGAAAACTATTCCAAAAGCGTTCGGTAGCATGATGGAATCAAAGAGAGCCAAGTTCTGATTGAGTGGTAGCGACCTCAATCACTCCTTTCCTTTTTTTTTTTTCTTTTTCTTTTTACTTGTGACAAGCGCCCTCGGTTAAAAATTGCCAAGCTGACTAGCTCCTAGTGATCATCGCCTATTTTTTTTCTCCTCTGGCTTTCTTCTTCATATCCTTACAGTTGTAGAAGAAGGAAAGACGGTTGTGGTAGACGGTTGTGGTAGAGATGGAGAAGGGGGACTGTGTTGGGCCCTTCGGGCCTTGTGACGGAAAGACGGTTGTGGTAGACGGTTGTGGTAGACGGTTGTGGTAGAGATGGAGAAGGGGGACTGTGTTGGGCCCTTCGGGCCTTAAAAGTGACTTGCAACAGGTTCATGGGCCTATCTTAGACCTATCTTAATCCAAAAGCTAGCTTAAGAATTAAGGCTTTCCCATTAACCTATATACAAGTCACCGGCTGCCTCCAAATAGGATGTGGGATTAACCCAACAATTCTCCCCTTCACACAACACAACACCCGAATCATCTCCCCCTCACCACATGCAGAGCCAACATGTCTTGGTGAGGTTCCAGATGACACTAATTCGGGCCAACTTCGGACCGACCGACAAATCGGGAGACACAAATTCGGACCGGCCGACAAATTGTGTGGCTAATTGAGATAACACCAACACCAAAACCAACCTTGGCTCTGATACCACTTGTTGGGCCCTTCGGGCCCCAAAAGTGACTTGTAACAGGTTCATGGGCCTTTCTTAATCCAAAAGCTAGTTTTAAGAATTAAGGCTTTCCCATTAGCCTATATAGAAGTCACCGGTTGCCTCCAAATGGGATGTGGGATTAACCCAACAATTCTCCCCTTCACACATCACAACACCCGAATCATCTCCCCCTCACCACATGCGGAGGAAACATATCTTGGTGAGGTTCCAGATGACACAAATTCGGGCGGAGACACAAATTTTGGACCGGCCGACAAATTGTGTGGCTAATTGAGGTAACAACAAACACCAAAACTAACCTTGGCTCTGATACCACTTGTTGGGCCCTTCGGGTCCCAAAAATGACTTGTAACAGGTTCATGGGCCTTTCTTAATCCAAAAGCTAGTTTTAAGAATTAAGGCTTTCCCATTAGCCTATATACAAGTCACCGGTTGTCTCCAAATAGGATGTGAGATTAACCCAACAGACTGGAGGGTCTCGGCTGTGATGTCCCCTGAAATTGTTGGGATAAGCGAAGAAACAAATGGTGGCAGCCTTGGGAAGAATGTGTATATGTTGCAGTTGGAAGGGATGGTATAAGTGTCTTGACTTGGGCTCTTGAGAATGCCGTCTCTCCTGGGAGTTGTGCTTATCTCATCCACGTCTTCCCACCCAGGTACTAATTACCAGACTTGTTAGCGTTTTTTGGTCATTTATTGGAGTTGGAGATTGATGGTTGGTTGTGGGTTTTTGATGAAGTTGGGTAGCTGACCAAGAGCCATGTAAGTGGAGCAGTGGAAGGCCTACGCAAACCAAGAACAAAGCAGAAGGAGGAACATCTTAAACCGATATATCAGATTATGCAATGACTTCAAGGTCTGTTTTTTGTTTTCTAAGGAAAATTCTTCCTACATAACCTGCTCTGTTTGTGTTTGTTGATCACAAGTGTCTGAACATTGGAATAATTTTGGTTTCAGGTGAATGTGGATACTGTTCTTATTGAAAGCAGTTTAACTACTAGAGCTATTTTGGACCTTATTCCTGTGCTTAACATCACCAAGCTTGTCATGGGTGCTAAAAGAGCTTCTTACAGGTTAGATCTGCCAATCCTTACTGACTCTTAAAATCATGATGATGGTTCTTTACACCTTATCCTGACTAGAAAATATGCACAGCATGAATTTATCTCGCCTATTATTCTTCTTGACATTCAAAGAGATGAAATGTGACCATGCAGTAATGTGATGCCAAATTTTCGATTCTATGTGTTCTTTTTCATAGCAACTTTTGGAAGAGGGGATAATAACATATGAACCTGAAGAACTATAGCATCTCCATGAATAAGCATCCCGGGATGATTTATAATCACAAACGTAATTATAATTATGTTTCGTTAATTGAAGTTCGTATTAGACAAGTTCAGTTTCCTTCAGTAGACAATTCTGAAATTTTCAATTGATGATTAGTAAATCTAACATGGTTCGATGATTGTGTCATCCTAATCATTTCCCAAAACCCGAATGATTAGGCTAGGTAAAAGGAGTCTCATTCCGGCCCTCCTCCCCGTCATAGAGACAATTCACAGCATACATTAATGCTTGTTTATGCAGGAGGTTGAAGAAGGGATTGAGAAAATGTGAGTTCGTGCAGAAAATTGCACCAGATTTTTGTGAGATCATGATCATAAGCAATGGTAGTAATATTGGCAAGAAAGAAGATATAGGAGTCTGGTCTTCCCAACGGCACCGGCAAGCCAGAATACAAGATCAAATGGCAAAGGTGGCCGGCATCCAGAGCGAGCTTTTCTCGAATGCACATATGCTTCTCCGGCAGATACAATGGAAACTAATTGACAGCCCAAATAAATTAAAGCAAGAGTTGATAGCAAAAAATCAGTTTCTTGATAGTATTTCTTTTGATACAATTGTATAAGCAACCTTACATGGGCTATGAATCAAATAGTTTTGATTGATTTAACTCGATATATTGTCCTAGCTAACCAGTTCAAACGGCAGCAATATAAAGCAGCTCTAATGTTGTTAGTCTTTGACACTCAGTGGCTACTCATGTATCGTAGTGATGGCTTGAAGAAGAGAAAACAGTTTACCTGAAGTCATTGAGAGTTACTGATTCACCTGAGTGATAAATACAACTAGCCAAGATTCCCACCCAATGCACGGACATTATCTAAGTTGATTTATCGAAAAAACCTTGAGATAAACTTATATAATGATAATAAGTCATGGAGATATATTAGTTATATGCGTAGCAGATATCTTATTCATATATTTTTGTATATATATATCTATATCTGGTAGGCATATATTTTGAGATCTAATACATATGAAGAAGATACAGACAAATTATTTGTTAAAAATTTAATTTTGTGACTTGATGGATTGACCATCTGTTTGAATCTTAGTTTTGTTATTAATTGAAGATTTACTGTTGTTTTTGGAGATAGCTTATCGGTGGAATACCTACAATTAAAGTGGTGCTAAAAACATTCTCCGCTTTAAAAGATAAGGTACATGTGTTACATTCAAGTTCATGGAAATTTCGGTTCGAAGCACAGTTCTTATTACAAGTAACAATGGGCAGAAAATGAACTGAAAACAACAAATGCAACCCACCTAAATGCTAATCGGCTTGTAAAAAATTGCCCAACTTACATCAAGTTAAATAAATAGGAGAAAAAAGTTCTGTAAATAATCTTTGTGAGTGCAAACAAAATGAACAGATCAGGCAGCGACCTGCTCAATTCCCTCGGCATTTGATGCTTGAAAAGCAGCATTCTGATCAACAATTTGATCTCCCTGCTGCTGCTCTCTCCTCTCAAGCAATCCTTTCACTTCTTCTCTCAATCCTTCTCTACCGAAAGCATCCAATACAACCTCCTTTAGCTCGCTGCTTACTACGACCATATTACCACTCCTTGCCATCTCCTCCAACAACCTCCTAACCTTGTCGAGACTCCCTTCCTTGCACAGCGCCATGACCACACTCTCCAAGCTCGCGTTCTCGGGCATTAGCTTCCCCTCCAACATCCTCGAAACAACACCCGCCGCCTCCTCCAATCGACCCGTATCCACCAAACCACCAACCAGCTTGGAATAGAACCCCGCATCAACTTTCAATCCGGTGCCACCCACATTGGCACCCACCATCTTCCCCAAGCACCGGAATGCATCTTCAGGCTTACCTACTCGGAAGTAGCCATTGATCAAATACTCGTAGGTGGTCGCATCCGGAGCCACAGATCGGCTAGGCATTTCGTCGAACAGCTTCTCGGCCTCCTCGACCCACCCGTCCTCCGCCGACAATCTACCTATGATGTTATTGTAGCAGCTAACGTCCATGGCGCAGGGCTTCACTCCCACCTTCCTGAGAATGCCGGCGGCCTGCTTGAACTTTCTCTGCCCGCAATACGCATTCACCACCATCGTATATGACTCGGTGTTCACGGCGACAAAGCTCGGTGGAAAGTGGGTGGTGACCATGGCGTCGAACAGCGATAGCGCCTCGAGCGTCTTGTCGTTCTTGAGCAGGACCTTCAAAAGGGTGTTGCATGTGACGGCGTTCATCTTGAATTGCCGGTCGAGGAGCTGCTTGTACGACGCCATTGCCTCCTTCTCCATCCCTCTCTCGAAGTAGGCGTCCATTAGAGTGGCGTGGACGACGCCGTCGTACACGACGCATCGCTCGCGCAATTCATCGAACAGTTGGAGGGCCTCGTCGAAGCGGCCGAGCCTAAGGTAGCCGCCGACGAGGTTGTCGTAGACGAGGGAGTCGGCGCCGTGGCCGCGGCTGAGCATCTCGCGTAGGAGAGCGACGGCATCGGGCAGGCGGCCGGCGTCGACGAGGCCGCGGGTGAGGTGGCGGTAGGTGACGTGGGAGGGGGTGAAGGGGGAGGCGGCGAGGATGTGGCGGTAGACGTCGAGGGCGGCGTCCGGGCGTCCGGCGGTGCAGTGGGTGTGGATGAGGTGGTTGTAGGAGACGATGTTGGGGACGATACGGGACTGCTGGAAGAAGAAGTCGAAGTGGGCGACCGCTTCGTCGAGGCGGGCGGCGCGGAGCATGGCGGCCACGACAGCGTTGCAGGTGAAGACGGTGGGGCGGGGGGAGGAGAAGACGGAGTGGCGGGCGGCGGCGGAGGCGGCGTCCAGGTCACCGGCGCGGAGGAGGGACTGGACGCGGTTGTGGAGGCTTAGCCGGGGGCCGACCAGGGCGGAGGTGGCGTCGGGGATGCGGGGGTCGCGGGGCGGGCGGGGCCGTGGCGGCGCCGGCGAGTCGCCGGGGTGGAGGGAGTGGGGAGGCTCGATGCGGAGCTGGCGCTTTCGGCGGCGGCGCTCGGCGGCGGCCTCCTCTGCGGAGGAGTAGGCGAAGGTGCGGGTGGGAAGGAGGAGGCTGGGGGAGAGGAGACGTCGGCGGAGAAGGTGGTGGAGTATCGACATCGTCGGCGGCCTGCGAGGTCGGGGAAGGGGTTAGGAGGGGCTTATGTGATCATGATGGACACGGGCAGCTTTGAGGATAATGGTGTCCAGGTCTTCGACAGACCAAGTTTCATTTCGGCCCTCGGTGTAAACGAGGCGAATCAAATCGAACCGTAAGTTTAAATTTATTTTAATATAAAATGAGCTGAATTAAATTTTAATGTAAATGAGCCAAACTTTGATATAAACGAGTTGAATCAAGATTGTCTAAAATTCATGGTGTTTGAGCTTGACACGTATTTAGTTCGCTGTGTTTCGAGTTAAGCTTAAATCGAGCTCGAGTCGAGCTTAAATCAAGCTCGATTTGAGCAAATATTTATGCTGGGTTTGTAATTACTGTGAAAAACGAATAATTTTCATCAAAGATAACTAGTTCATTGTGAGAACTATTACCTAGATGACAAATGTGAAAACTATTATACTAAAAAATCACCCCAAGATAAAATTCCCAGGAATGTTGGTGGGACACGATAATCCGTTTAAAAACTAACTTCTAGACAGAATTTTATCAAGACAACTAATATAAATAGCACAATAATTAACACCAACTATACCCGAAAATAGCTATTAAATAGACAAGAAAAGAACAAGAACAAACACTAGAATTTAACGAGGTTCGGTAATTGCCTACGTCCTCGGACACTACCAAAATAATATTTTACTAAAGAGAAATATTACAAAGAGAGAAAGAACAAATTACCAATAGTAGAAGGAACAATTACCAATGGTAGAAAGGGAAGTTGGTAACTTTTATATTACCCTTGGTTTGAAAAACTAAAGAGGGGGGGTCCCTTTTATAGGGAGAGAGGGGGGGGGGGGGGGGGGGGGGGGGGGGGGGGGGG
>JAVDBV010062537.1:0-10058 GCA_032619315.1 Piper longum
ATATATATATATATATATATATATATTCACAACAACGATATATAGTTTTTTGAGCACCATAAAATCATAGACGATAACAATAACTATTATAGTTGGGTCTCGACCCATCTGCCTATCACATCCATCACAACTGCTATACAGAATTTCCTCAGATTGGTAGTCTATTATAGGAGATTTATCAAAGATATTTCCTTGGTAGCTTTGCTTATGACCAAGCTGACAAGAAAATAGGTAAAGTTAGAATGGGATGACGACCGCACCCAAACTGACTTTTCCAAATGAGAAAGGAGTTTTCAGTCCATAAAGAAGAGTGTGACGACCGCACCCAAACTGACTTTTACAAATGAGAATGAGGACGTCATGGTCAATAGTGACACATCGAAATTGGGTCTTGGGTGTTTGTTGATGCAGAATGGAAAAGTTGTAGCCTATGTCTCAAGGTAGTTGAAGATCCATGAACAGAACTAAGCTACTCATGAAATGGAGTTGGCAGCAGAGATCTTCACCTTGAAGCTATGGTCACTTTACCTCTATGGGTTAAATTTGAGGTATTTACAAATCATAAGATTTTGAAGTATATTTTTACCCAAAAAATATCTTAACTTCAGGTAGAAGAGATGGGTGAAATATCTGAAGGATTATGACTTTCAACCATCGTATCACCTTGGCAAGGTGAATGTAGTGCCGGATGGCTAAGCCAGATGGGTAAGGTGGACAAGGGCATACAACCAGCATGAAAGTGAACCATTTCATTAGAGGTAGTTGCTGTAAATACAAATGATCAACTAATTTGTTTGCTTGTGTACTTTGGCAATTCCATTGATTTGGTGGACAATTTAAAACTGGAATCGTTGGAGGATGAGGAGCTAATAGAGTTCACTGAAAAATCTTCAGACATAGTGGTAAATTTTGATGGTGTGATGATATTAAGAATGAGGCAATGCGTGCGCGAAGATGATGCCCTGTGTAACCCCCCAATTCGGCCTGAAGGGACTGACTGACTCATGGTATTATAATTTAGAAGCTACTCGTTGGTCCATCAAGTACAGATTTTACAGAAGCGGATCTCAACCTTCCATTGAGGCTTAAGACAAATACTAGGCTTAAGTTTCATAGAATAAGTATTAGAGTTCATAGTATAAAGGCGGATCATTGACCTAAAGGAATCCTATATGAACACTTCTAGTCGTAATAGAGCTAGAACCACTCCTACAACTACAAGCGATGACATTAAGAATTCGATATCACTCCAACCTGTAGAAGAAGCACACCCCCGCTTTAGTTTTGAAGTTGTATTCTGTTACTTACATCATAGTATTACTACATAGTTCATGTAATTGGCCTAGATCTTCTTAAGTGTTACATAAAGATGATGAGAGTGTTACAACCACAAACCCTATGCAAGTAATAATTAAAGAGTCAAAGGATTACATGGCATGATCGAGATCATGGCATTGAGCATCACATGGGTCTTAAAGTAGTATGAACCATAAGCTCCACCACTCCCATTACTCTAACAAACAAACAACTGCAGTCAAATACATTTCGTGTACTTGACTTAAATCTTCCTCATGTTCCATGACTCTAGGTTTTATATACCCTGTGGATGAGGGTTAGCCTTACCTAAGGTATTGCCACTCCACGTTAATAATATAATATATAACCATAAAATACATTTAGGACAATCATCATGGGATACATCCGAATCATACAAGGTTAACATATTTAGGGCCCAGGCCCATTATATAGTCATCTAGAAAGCATATAGTCCAAAACAGACAACATACATAGGCCCCCGCTGCCACAACGACTGAGCCGCCTGAACAATGCATCTAAGCCAATGCTAGGGAGCCTCACCCACATATAATAGAAAACCATGTTAGTAACCAAATAAATTTGATTACCTATCTGAATAACTACGAGTAAAACAGTAAGCAGGCAAATGTGTATTCTAATACTTATGGAAACTAAGGAAACTTCAAAATTACCTCAACCTAGGCAGCTAGCAAACATACATAAATGAGTGTTGGTACGCATGCACGGCTAATATTTATATTCATACATACAACATCTACTCTCTTACATCCTCCATAGTATATTCGCCATGGTACTCAAGTATCAAAAGGAAGAGTTTAGTTAGTGTCACAAATTCTAGAAATATGTTGCCTTATGCCCTACCCTAAAATGAGTACTAGTGAGGTCCATACCCTCATACTCAGCATAGGTCAATACCATCATATAGTATGTGTATTGCAATCCCACACACTTAGTCGTAAATGCCGTAAACCCTCATATTTATACATATAGGCTTGGGAGAGAATTTAATATTTAGTTTTTAGATCTTATCTTTCAAACCATTAAGGGGTCTCAACCTTAAAGTTTTACAGACACGTGTAGTAAACATGGCTAAATGACCCGACAATGAAGGTATAGGATAAAATACCACCGAAGCTGTCCTACGTTTGAAACGCGGTTAACTCGACAAGTAGACAATGAAGAAGAGAATTAGCAAACGGAGTTTCATGCGGTCCTTGATTTGTAGAGTTCCGTATTGTTGGTGAGGTCACCTGCAATGCCTATCACAGAGATAAAATCGAATAAAAACCGAGTCACATACATAAGCAAAACGAGGCCAATCCCCCACACAAGCTCAACACTTAACATAACTTAATTGTCTTAATTAGGTCCTAAGTGTAGTGTTAATCCATATTAGATAACTTAATTAATATTTTGTTTCATGTTCACTTAGTGGACTTAAATCAATTATAGCATTTTAATCACATGGGCTTACCAGATGATTTTTCAGAAGGCCCATTAAGTGCAGAGCCAAGGTGCTGGGATAGTGTTATGGGCTGCACACCATTTTTGTAACATTTGTTCATAGGCTAGAGGATTACAAATGCTCTTGGATCAGTGTGCCTAGTTAGCCATTGCATAGATCTTAAGCCCAATAAGATTTAGGCCAAATTTACGTTAAAAATTAGCCTAAGTAGATTTTACAATTTGGGTCACTCGATAGTCTATTTTTTGGGCTATTTCGGCCCAAACAAATTTAAAATTAACAAATAAAATTGGGAGTTTGTCCAAAATTCCCCAAAATTGGTCAAGGTGCTAATAAGATAGAGTGTAAGGTGTGGACCATGTTTCATTGAAATCCAACTTCATTGAAAACTAGGGTTTCACATTGCATCTTTACACTTTTGGGGTAAATATCTCCAAATCATACGTATATGATTTTTACTTATTACAAAAATTTATATATTTCAAGTAGACACTTATTGAAGCATCATATATGTTTACAAAATTTCATTAAAATTGGTGGCTTATAATATAGCACAATTACAGATCATGTTCACAGTCATAAACAACATAGGAAATATAAGGCGTACTTATGGGTGATGTTTATGATTATTTAGTGGTTATTTCAGCTTTGAATTTTACTAACAACTCCTAAAATATCCATGAGCAACATGGCATACTATGCATCAATAAATTCTACATGGTCAGAGAGTAAATCTTTGAGAAAAGGTGATTATGTAATTGTCATGGTGAAAGTGGCCACCTTTGATCAATTCTTACCGTCATACATGCACATTTTAGGTCATGGAAGATAAAACATCCAACACAAAAGTTGTATATATATATGTTATGATTGCAACAAAACATGATTCTTAAAATTTTAGATCTAAGAGCCATGATATGATTTTTATACAGAAATATTGGAGATTAGTCACCTATGTGCATTACAAAAAGCATATCTATTTATTTACATGGCCAAATAAGATAAATGAGTACTAAAAAATACTTCTAATAGGTAGATCTATATTTTTAAAATGTCATAAAAATAAAATAATATAAGAACAGACGCAAAAAACTTCAAACAATAAAGCAAAAGAGGCAGCACAAACCTCAAACAAACGAAGGAAGACTAAGGGGTGGTCTTTTGAGGCATTGAACCTCAAAACCTACCACCGTAGGAGGTTAGAAATGTGGAAGAAGGTGATTAGAGCTTCCAAAAGGAAGAAGAAGACCAAAGTGAGGAGAAAAATTTTGTTGAAGTGAGGAGGGACGAGAGTCTTTACAAACCGGTCAAGAATCCACGTAGCCTACTCCTTGTAAGACAGGTCAGGTCAGACGCCAAGCTTTTCATACTAAAATTGGTGTAATCCATTGAGAACGTCCTTCTTTAACATGGATACATGGAACATCAAATGCACTGCTGATAGATTGGGTGGGAGTGTAAGCTCGTATGCAACCTCTCCAACATGTCTCAACACCTTGAATGAACCAATATACCTTGAAACTGACATCCCTACTCCTCTTATTTGCATAAGACCTCTGTGTATCCTGAGCTGCCTCTACCTGATCAACTAAACTGCCCTCTAGGAGTCTTGAAACAACCATAGGCCTACTATTAATGGCTCATCGCCCTCTAGCCAAAACGACGGTGATCTGTACGGCCTTCTATACAATGCCTTCAAGGGGATCCTACTCCTCCCATAGTCTGCCAAAGTCCATCACACACGGCCAGAGAAAGTCCTATAGAGTCTGAATCATCCTCTCAGACTAGCTGTCGGTTTGTGAATGATAAGCTATACTAAGCTTAGTTATTATCCCAAGTTCTCGCTGAAACGATGTCCACAAGGAAGAGGTGAATCTTGGATCCCTATGTAATACAATCTTCCTAGGAATGGCAAAATACCACTTCACACTCTTCAACCAACCAAAAACATCACTTAGCTACCCTCTCTTTCAAAAGTCATCACTTAACACCCCTACTATCTAACTCCGTTAAATTATTTTTGACAACTTAGATATTGTGAGGGACTTTTGGCAGCCACTGCTTTTCCCAAGCCTTAAATAATACCCTGTCCCTCCCAAGCCACAATATAAATGCCAAAAGTCCCTCCCAACCATGTCCACCTCAAAACCCTAAAGTTTTAGTACACCCACCATCCCTCCCAAGCCACCACCGCCTCTTCTTCTCAGATGGTCATCGGCCAGCAACGGAGCTTCAATTGTTGCTCTGCTTTGACGATGAGGCATTACCAACTACTTGATGCCCTTTCCCCACTCTGCTAGTATCTAATGTAATCGTCGACGACAAGGAGAGACTAGAGATCATGGAGAGGAAATAGTTGGAGGTCGTTCAAGAGAAACATGGCTGGGTAGATTAGTTCTATGTCATTGATAGGGCTATCCCAACCATCACTACGACCGGGTCATTACTGAAGGATCGTCCCAATCTAGAAGATGGCAATGTGCTCTAAGCCTTGGCAAAGGTGGTGTGCAAGGTAAATGTTTGTTGAAATGCCTTTATTATTTAACGTGGAACTTTTTATCACATGACCTTATTGTTATTATGAACTTTTGAAACTCCAATAATTTCTTTGAACTATTTAGAGAGGAGTGTAAATTAGATATATCTATAATATGATGAAATTGTCACTATGCATTGGAAATATTTAGTGATATGAACTTATTTTTTTATTACATAGAGCAAGTACTTTTGATGAAGAGATTGAAATAGATGGTGATGACGACGAAGATGATGGAGGCTTTGGCAACTGCGATGACTCTTCATGGGATAGTGATTTTGAAAATGTAGAGTTATGGATAATGAGGTTAGAAAGCAGTTATTCGATAAGACAAATCACATGGATATGGATATGTGGTCAAATATAGGAGAGAGGTCTAATTATTGTTTCAACAGTGATGACAATGCACATTTTCAAGAAGACCTAGATGAACCTAGATTATTGATTGGAATGGAGTTTCCTTCAGGTGTTGAGTTGAGAAGAACTGTAGAGGAATTTGCAATAAAAATGGGCTTGATTTGAAGAGAAAAAAAAATGAAGCTCATAGATACACGGTGGAATGTGCTACAAGTGGATGTGGTTGGAGATTCATGCTTCAATTTTGAAAGATAAATACACATTTTGTATCAAGACACTAAGAGCAGAGCATACTTGTGTACGAGTCGAGCAGAAATGTACAGCCACTGCAAAATGGATTGCAACGTAAATAGAGGAGAAAGTATGAGAAGATCAAGATTTAAAACTTAAAACAATTCAAAATGATATGTGAAGACTTTATAATATATTTATATCAATTCAATCAGTTTATATGGAGAACAGAAAGGCTTTAGCAAAAATAGACGGATGCATCGATGCTCAATATCATAAGTTGCGCAATTATTGTGCAACATTGCATTAAACAAACCCAGTAAATAGGGCATTGATTAGTGTTGAACGACCACTTCCATACTCACTTTTAACTTTCAAGAGACTATTTCAGTGTTTCGATGCATGCAAGAAGAGATTTTTAGTTGGTTGTAGCCCCCTAATTGGACTTGATGGGTGTCACTCAAGTAGTCTAAAGAAGGTATTTTGCTAGCTAATATCGGACAAGATGGAAATAATGGATTATATCCTATCGCATTCGCCATTGTTGAATCAAAAAATGCAGATAGTTGGACTTGGTTTCTTCGACAACTTCTAATATCAATCGGTCCTATAGAAGAACATGGTTGGATGCTCATGTCAGATAGGAAAAATGTATACTTTAGTTTTGACGTTCATTAATTTACATGGTTTGTTTATATGCTTTAATACATTTTTTTTGCTTTTTCCCTATAGGGACTTTTGTTGGCTTTTAAAGAAGTCCTCCCAATAGCTGATCATAGGTATTGTTGTTGCCATTTATATGAAAACTTCAAGAAGAAGCACCCGGGTAGAGAATTGAAGGGTACATTTTGGTTAGCTGCACAAAGTTGCAATAAAGGTGAATTTGATGTTCATATGGCTACTATAAAGAAGATAAAACTTACGGCTTATGGTTTTTTAGAAAGTATTCCTTCGTCATCTTGGTCACAACATGCATTTAGCCCTCATGTAAAGAATACTGCTTTGGTGAATAACTTCTCAGAATCATTTAACAACATGATATTGCAAGCACGAGAGTGACCTATAATTAGCTTAGCTGAAACATTTCGTAGGATGTGCATGAAGATGATTGGCAAAAGGGCAAATAAGAATTTTGGTGAGAGAGCTATTATTTGTCCAAATATAGTAAAGAAGCTTAAACTTTTTATGGGTGATGCCCAAATGGTGACTTTAATTACAAGTGGTGATGGCTATTTTGAGTGTAGACATTTAGACAAGGTATATGCTGTTTCATTGAAGGATAAAACATGCTCACATCGTGAATGGTTACTTTCAGGTCTACCATGTAAGGATGCCATGGCTGCTATAATGTTTGACAGAAAAAATATGGAAGAGTTTTTTATGAAACATTTTCAGTTGTACGTCATAAGAAAACATATGATTATGTAATTCATCCAATAGCAGATGAATCTGCGTGGCCAGAAGTAGAGGGGAATAATGTACACCCTCCCATAGTAAGAAATCAAACAGGGAGACCTCGAAAGGCTAGGAGAAAAGAAAAAGTTGAAAAGCATTGAAATGGTTGCACTATATATTAAATTTATTTTTCACAACTACCACTACAATCTTAACATTTTTCCTTTCTTTTTTTAATTTAAGATGAAGTGCTACGACCACATGGGAGAACATTGAATGAAGATATCTGATGGTATTTTTGCTCTTAGATGTGAATGTTTGTTGTAAATAGAAAATCATTTGGAGATTGTATTAGCAAGACCATGTTGCATGAAGAGATCTGCTCAACATCACGTTCCTGTTGCCTTGAATCCTGCTTCTTTGGCTTGGATTTGAATGTTCTTCATGCTTGGATTTCAATGTTGTTGTGCAGGGACATCTTTTGATATTGTGTTACAGAAAGAGATCGAATCAAATCCACGTTTGAGTTGTCTTTGAATTGTTAATCTTTTGCTCGTTTTTGGGCCTTTTCTGCCTTTTGACTCTTACCTTCTCATTATTGGAATGAATGAAATTTACCAGGATTTAGAACAAGGCCATGTTGCATGCTGATCAAATTCCACGCTCATGTTTGACGTGCGTTATTTTCATCTTTTTGCTTGGATTGATTGTTGGTATAAAGAAATTTTTGTTACAAACATTGAAACAAGCCAACATTAAATAATTGCAATTCCAGTGAATTGCGGAAATCAGAATGAGACACATTTTTTGAAGTATCATGAATTGTATGATTTGATTTTTGATGTATGAAACATATTTTGAGTTCCAATTTTCATGTCTACAGACACTACAAAATCATGCAGCTTAAATGAAGAAATCAGTTCAAACTCATGTCTTAAATTCTTCATCTATTGCTCAGAAATTTTTTGTCAGTAGCTTCCTTGGGTGTTTTACTTAAAAGATTGCAACCTTTTCATATATCAATCAGTGCATGATATGGTCATTACTAGGAACCAAACAGTGTGTTATACTGTTTTACTTCTTAAAACAAGCTTGGGAAACGAAGAGAGAAAAATTGACTCTTTTGTTTGAACTTGCTTGCTATCAGAAAGTGGGCAAGAACAGGGAGCAATTTCTTTGTAAAGATATGAGATGTTACTTATGTTTTCAAATGGCATAAATTTAGCTTTTAACAAATTTTGCATTGTGATCTGTAACTTGGCTACAGATAACACAAATTTTTGCATTGTCATCAAGTTCTGAATGAGATCAATGTTTTTAACTGTTCAACAGTATTTTGATAACCCTTTAAAGAGAGGGGCGTGCCCACCCAAAATAAATGGCAATTGACTGTTGAGGAAGATGCCCATTGGTGGGATTCAATATCATTTTGTTTAACGGCATTAATAATAATGGTGCCAAAAGTCCCTCACAATATCTAAGAAGTTGTCAAAAATAATTTAACGGAGTTAGAAAGTAGGGGTGTTAAGTGATGACTTTTGAAAGAGAGGGTAACTAACTGATGTTTTGGGTTGGATGAGGGGTGTCAGGTGATATTTTCCTCCTTATGAATTTTCTGGAGTCTGTCAATTTGGACTCGTATAATCTAGCCAACGTAAACACGGGATAGGTCATATGAATTGGTATAAAGTGAGCAGATTTCGTCAACCTATTGTCATCAACCCATACTGCATCCATCTACCGCCAGAAAGGGGGGTAGACACATGACAAAGTCACACATGATGAAATCAAACTTCCACTCTATTTGGTGGTAATGGCTGCAACAAACCTCCCAGTTTCTATTACTCTATCTTGACCTGGTAATAGACAAGACATCACGACACAGTGCCGAAGAGGTCCTTCTGTAGCCCTGGCCACCAATAAGATTGGAACAAATAATGATACAACTTCACAGAGTCCTGATGCAGCATGAACTTTGAATGATTCTGCACCAGGTATCTGCAACATTTGGCACCTAATAGGCTTAGGGAAGAGGCTGATATCATACATTTCTGGAGCTTAAGTTCGAAAACCAACAAGGGATCTCATCCTTGTAGTTTTATTAAACATGTGTAAAAACACGGCTAAATGGCCTGACATCGGAAGGATCCGATAAAACGCTTTCGATGTCATCCTACGTCTAAAATACGATTAAACCATACACGCAAGGAGTCAAGCAGAGAGGGAGAGAGTCCATCGGACCTGTGGTCCAAGCTCCAAGCGTATCTGCACATCAATGGCGAGCTCGGACTCAAAATCCTACTTCGGAACCCACTGCTAAGTACGCTAAGTAAAATACTAATGTCTCTATATGATGCATGATTGTGGTGTGTGCTCATATCATCAATACATCACAACAAAGAAAACAATACTAACAAACCTATAAATACCAATGTAGCACGCAAATCGAGACACTGTAATAATTAATAATAAATAACTAAATTAACAAATAAAATACATTCGTAGATAATTAGATAAATCATAAGTACATAAATATGAACAATACTCTAATCATAAAATAATAATATAATAATATTATATAAATATATAGGTAAACACGAGTAATTATCAATATATCCTCGTGTTAGTAAAAATATAAACAAATAAATAAATCTATTATAATTCAATAAAAAATAAATAAACAAAAAATACTTAATACTAATTAATAATTACTATTAATAATATCATAGTGGTACAACACAACAATACATAATTAAA
>JAVDBV010062542.1:0-10651 GCA_032619315.1 Piper longum
TTTTTTTTATAAGATAGATACAAAGTCATGTTTGTTATTGCCTCCCTAGCGTAATCAGATAAATTTTAAGCAACCTCATGCCCCACTGTAGAAGTAGACAAGCATTTTCCTTTTCCTTGTTGAACAACTTTTAAATGACCTTTTTTACTAAACTGTTACGTTGGAACTTGGAAAAAGAAAAAGCTAATTTATAACTTAAAGCAAAACATTTCGCTACTATGGTTGCAGAGGGAGGTGGTACAGGGAAAGATTGGAAGCAAGAGGTAAGATCAAGCAGCATTATTTTATGAACACAATTAATATAAAAAAACGATAAACCTATGACAATGACGTGTGGGCGAAATATGTTGACATTGTGAGTAAATGATTAAAATATCTCTTTTTAAATCTATACCACGTTTTTTTTGTGGTAAAAAATGTGATAGAAATCTTTTTTTTTACAGGTTATAGTCTTATAGAAAGTTATAGATTTTTTTTATGTATAGAAAGCTATAATGGAAAAATTTTATAAATAGGTCGCATAGGATTTTATATAACTGAGACAAGACGTCGCTGTTATGTACTGACTGTATTAGATGTGAATTATTTTTAGTTTATAGACAAATTCTTATTCAAGAAATAAGTAAATAATATTTTAATATTTTAGATAGATTTAAATTAAGTAAATATATTCTAATAATTTGATTTCATTTTTATTGTAATTTAATTATTTGACGATTTTTTTATTATCACTATCAATCCTCTTTTATTAATTAGAGTAGATATCAAAATAATAATGATAAATTATCCTCCATACCTTAAATTAATAAAGAGGACGGCGGGTACAAGCATGCCCGCTTTTAGCTTACGTGTGCGCATAGAATTGTTAGATGAAATCAAACGGTTGAAATAAAAGGGCTATATTTTGAAAATACCAGTACTTCCCTTTCCATGTTAGACAATGGGCTCTAGGATGTTCATTCCCCATGGGAATCGCAACGCTGCAACCCGCCGTGATTTGCTTTGATCATGGTGATATCAAGGCCAAATTTTCGTCCTTAATCAATCTGCCATCTCTTCTTAGACTACTCTCTCGTTCGGCTGTGTTTGAGTGAATGCTTTATATTTTAAATTAAATTATTATATTTTTATTTATTTAAATAATTATATTTATCTTTAAAATGAAATAGGATCTATATCTAAGCTATTATATTATATACTATTTTATTATTCAACATAATTTATTTAAAAAATTTTAAAAAAAATTATAATATAATTATCAGAGATCTTACATAATTATTATTATTATATTTTCATTCGTGTCACGTATAAGTGGATCGACTACTTGGCTCACCGATATTGATTGATTGGCTAATTCTCCGCTTTCGCGCGCGTGAGGTCAACGTAGTCTTCCTGACTACTGAGTAGGCAACACAATGATGATGCTAAAAGGCCTTTGCCCAAATCATATTTTTGATGGAGTGAAATCTATGCGATTAAAAGAAGCCTTCCCCCCCCCCCCAAAAAATAAAATAAAAACAAAAGATCTTCTAAAAAAATTATTCTGTTTTTTATCTAGAACAAAATGATACTTTTCTTACGATTTTTTTTTTAAAAAAAAAGAAAAGGAGAGTTACTAGCAGACCTCTATAGTTATCACTTTTCATAAACCCTCGAACTGGATGTCCCGTAATTCTGTTTTTGTCAGCTGCCCATTGTCCTTAAACATTTGTACGAGTTGAGTTAGATCACGATTTGTTTGGGCATAGCTCATTAAAAGCCTAGACTAGGACTTAACTCGTTTCAAAACCAGTGGACCAAGCTTGAGGTGACCTCCACTCGTTATTTTAATTAATAAATCTTGACATAGATGGGGAAGTATTAAGCGAGGCGTACAGATAAACAAATTGAATAAAAAAATGAGAAAAATTCTTATTTAATAAAATAAATAAAGAGATGTATTGTAATAATTTAATATTTTTTTTATTTTATTGTATTTTAAATAGTTGAATCATCCATTTTTAATAACTATAGGACTTTTTTATTTCCTTTTTTATTAATAAGAGTTAATATTAGGGTAAAGTATAAATGAGCCTAGAGTATGAAATTTTTTTTTCTACGATCTAGGTCGTTTCGAATCTAAGGATGGCCTAAATTTATCATTTTTTTAAAAAAAATTAAATTTTAATCTGGGTCGTCTGATTACAAGTACGACTTAAATCTATTGATCCCCCTTCCTCTACTGTAGATGCCCCTCTTCCCCACTCCTCCTCGACCCTACTATCTCGTTGTGGCTGAGGCCGTAGTGTGACAGAGGCATCAAAGGGGAGCGGGGAGGAGGGGCGTCCGCGGTAAGGCGAGGGGATCCGCGACGAAATTTTTGGCCAAGTGGCTAGATGTGGTCGACAATTGTTTTTAAAAAAAATCAATAGATCAAGATTGTCCTTTGTAATTAGATAGCTAGATCAAAGTTTACTCTTTTTTTTTTAACAATAGAGCTGGGTCGTTCTTGTAATCAGATGGTTCAGATTAAAGTTCAAGGAATAAATTTTTTTCTACGCTAGGCTCACCTCAGAGCCCCTCTTAATATTATATATTACACTACATTTAAATGAACTCTCCTAGATGGGGACAATTAAGGTTTTTATTAAAAAAGAAATTTATTTATGATATTGCCAATTTGTGGGAAATTTTACCATTATTATAAAAAAATAATTTTTTTAATAATGATCAAAATTCCTCCAATTTAACTTAAATCTCAACCATTTTTTTTTTAAAAATGATTTGAACAAATTATTTTCTTTTGAGAAAACTTTTTGAAAAAAGATTACGCATCTGCCTACAAACTGTTTTTGATCTACCACCTTAGAAGCAGATTCGAAGTGATAAGATATGGTTGCTCCAAAGACGGGGAAGGTTGGATTTGGCTAGAGGATTAAGTCCTAAGGTGGCCCAATTTGGCCGCCCCAGGGTTGAGAGTGGCTAAATCTTGACTCCCAAGGCTTAGCTCCTTGGTCTTGGGTAGGGCCAATTTTGCCGGATGTGGTATGTTCAATCTGGTACATCCTTTTCGAAAAATAAACTTTATTCATTAATCCAACCGTATATTAATTGATGTTATTAAGACAATTCCAAATTTCCCCCTTCTAAGTAATTTTAAAATTGTCTTTCTTTTTGTGATAAAAAACTCTATCAAAATTTTTACGCAATAAAAACACTAATACAAGCTCTAATTCACAAAAGCATAAAATACATAATATGACCCAATAATTGAACTTAGTTCCTACAAGAAAGTAGAAACTCTTAAATGTTGAAATCAGTTCAAGCCTCTATTCCTCTATGAGTCTCTTGGCTATCCACAATGAAATAAAATTCGGTAGTTAATAATTATTATTTTAAAAATGAATATATTATATAATAATTTTTATTTTTTGAATTTTAAATCAACTTTAATGTGGTGTCACTTAAATTACTAAATCTACTCCTAGTTGAATTGGATACATTTATATTATTGATGAGGCTTAATATCTAAAAAGTCCAAATATAATCAATCGAATCAGATTTTAATGTTACTTTTAGTTAATATTTTTTAATAAGGACAAAAATATAAAATAATAAGAGACATAGACGTTCATAGTAAGAAATAGATAAAATTGGACAGCCCAGGTTAAAGCGGCGCAGATAAAATCCAGTTTATTAATCAAGATAGTCTGTATAATGTTAACTTAGAATTAAATTCGCTATAGCAGCTCTCTAATTAGTGTAAATCACCACTATCAGAGAGAGTTTAATTGCTTTTTATACTTATATTTTTTAAACCCCATTAATTGTGGTGAATTAAGCTAATAAGGCAGCTGCTAGAGCTGGTTTGTTGTAGCATTCGGTACAGCAAATTCGCCTAGTTAAACACTTTTAAAAAAATATTTTATTCTATCATATTACACTTGAGCTTAGTCGTTACATGACAATCAGAACAATCTGTCTTTATGATTCCTGCATTGATCTTGAGATATTATTCAAAATCCTATCTGCTTCTTTAATTTATATATTCTTATACGTTGTTTTTAGTCCTTCAACTGTGAATAGGTGAATGGGTGTCAATTCCAAAGTTTCAACCAGCAAATCTTTTGGCTTTGGTACTTGTTTTTGTTTATCTATAGTTTACTGCTAGCCCTCCTACACAAGCTCTTTGTTGCAGGATCTTTTTCTACAAATAAAATTTGGATGTTGCCGTGGAAAAAACAAATGAAAAGCATCTGAGCTAGCTAAAGATTAAGAGACAACTAAATTAAATATTTTCTTGGCAAATTTAGGTATGGACAAATGGAAGAGAAGACAGCTACACAGCCACCTATATAGAAAGCCCGAACCTTTCCGGGACGAGGTAAATTTTTATCCCTCATACGTCCGTACACAATTTTTTTTTGTTACTATAGTACAGAATTTCATACCCCATACGTAGATGATTTCAATTATGGTGATGAATCTACTGCAAGAAGTTGTCCATGCAATGAACGGTGAAACCCTGTTATAAACACCTTTCTATCGCTAATATGAAAATCATAGACAACAGAGAGTTAACTTTTTTGTTGAGGTTATTTAGTTTAATAATAATTTAAGAAGTATACATGAAGGCCACATTGTATATCCCACGGAAAAGAACGTATTCATGGCATCAGTGACAACAAAATCCTTCATTTGAACGAAATTTGAAGGAAATTTTTACAATGCTTTTTTTGTCAGTACCCTATCTTTTTGTAGTGATATGGACACTTAATCCGAGCTTAAATAGTATATATTGTAATTTGTAAATGATGATTAGTTACTTACGTTTATTTTTATTTTTAGCCCCTTCAAATACAAAAATTGCCTACCAAATTTACAAGACACGTTCATAAATGAAAACCAAACAGGTAGTCATCGTAGTTGGGAACTCTTCAAGTGGACAAGACATATCCATGGAGCTCATTGGTGTAGCAAAAGAAGTTCATCTTAGCGTCAAATCCCTACAAATTTCAGAAGGTTTAGCCAAAGTTGTCTTGAAAAATCCAAATCTTCACATACATCTAGAGGTAAAAATTTACCCTTTTTTCGTTGCCTATGGTGCTAGTGTTCCTACTCTTTATCTTAGAATAAAATGTTATAAACTCTAAATTATATTCATCAAAACAAGTAATAGAGCATTGAAAATGCAGGTTGATTGCTTGCATGAAAATGGGAAAGTGACATTCAAGGATGGTTCACGGGTCATTGCTAATTCCATCATATATTGTACCGGGTAATTGTTGAATTAGTGGCGTGAAGTAATCAAATTTAGCATTGAGTACACTTGCAATATTGTGTTATGGTAGTGTAGATTATGTTGATAGGGATATTTATATCCTAACCAGTCGAAATTGTAGTTTGAAAATTCAGGATTTGGACTTGATCCTGTAGGTTATAGAATGAAGTCGACTTTAAGTTTCTAACTTGATGAATATTTTTTTAGATCTAGCAAATAAAGGTTATGCAATATTAGTATATACTGAACACTTAAAATTGATAAATGTATAATTATATTTTAGTAGCTTTAATTACTTTGATTCGGAGAGTCAGCTAGAATAAGTTATAAAATTTATAAATACAAAGTCATTTATAAAGTTTGACTAAAAAATGTATGAAATAAAATTGAGTTCGAATGTTTTTGGAATAAAAAATAAAATTTTAAATTATGGTACAAATATATTTAAATATTCTTGACTGAACAGTTTTAGTCAAAGTCGACAAAAATATCCCCTTTTAACAAAATATATGCTAACACAATGCACCATCAATTAAATTTACAATGATATGATGCTTTGGAAATTAAAGATTTAGACATACATGGATGGAAACCACACTCTATTAAATTGCAAGATTAGACTATTTCATGGTGGGGAATTTTCTACTTTTTTTCTTGCTAGATCACTTGGGTTTTCCATTTGTTAAATTTAAGGTTCAATTTCACAGGTATTCATATTCATTTCCCTTCCTTGATACCAAAGGAATAGTTGGGGTTGATGATGATAGAGTGGGACCTTTATATGAGCATACATTTCCCCCATCGCTTGCACCATCTCTTTCTTTTGTGGGTGTTCCAAGAAAGGTACATTGTGTTATACAACATGATGATGTGCAGCCAGTGTTTTGAAGTGGGATGGACCAACATTTATCTTAACCACTCATTCTTCTTGAGCCTCTTTTGGTAACAATAATGTATCTAAGCTACTTTACATGGTGCAGATTTTATTTTCTTTTTTTGAGGTGCAAGCAAGATGGGTTGCTCAAGTTCTTTCCAACAAAAGAATACTCCCATCATGGGATGATATGATGAAATCAATCGAAGAATTATATAATGCTCTTGACTTAGCTGGTGTTCCAAAGCACAAGACCCATGATATAGCCAATTTTGAGGTAACAACTCTTTTCAAGATGTTTTACTTTCAATAGCAAATCAGCAATAGAAAGTTAGTCAAATGCAGTTTGGATTTCCTGTATTAAAAGTTTGAGTCAATAAAACTGCATTCAATTTTGTTAAGGCTATAACATGTATTAAGAATTATCAACACCATGGCTTGGTTCAATTAGCTTGAGATTTTAAAAAGAGAGACATTTGATATACTACTCTTGCAATTATATTGAATACCTAAAGGAACTTACAATTCCTAAAGCTTAACAAAACTAATGTTCTTGGACAGCGGAAAATCAAATTTCACATGCATTTTGAACATGAACAATAATATCCCCTCCATCCAAGATTGAACCTTTTGGTCCTCTTCTATGCATTGCTTGCATGAGTTTGTACTTTGTACCCACTCTACCAAAACCTCACCAAGCTAAGCTTTAGCCTTTTTATATTTTAGGGTATAAATGAATATTAACTTCATCAAACATTCAAGTTGTCCTACAATAAAACATGGTTTCAGGGAAGAAAATATTCATCATTAATGTGAAGGAAATTTTTTCTGATGAGGCTCGTAGTGACGAATTTCTTTGGTGATAAAGTTTTTCACTCATGAAGCTTTACTTTCCATGTAGTATGATGCTATGTATATAGTGTCTTAATTTTTCTCACTCTAGTTTTCTTGTTATCTGATTTCCTTGTAGTATTGTGATAAGTATGGCGATTATTGTGATTACCAAAGAGTGGAACAATGGAAGAAGGACATAGTGGTAAGGACTCTTAGAAATGCAGATGCCAATCTTGAAACATACCGGGAAGAGTGGGATGATGATGAACTCCTCCAAGAAGCTCTTCAAAGTTTTCACGTCACTCAATTTGCAGCTGAAGATGTAGCTTTATAGGATGTTTCTACTCTTATTAATACATTTAAGATGAACACCTTGTATACAATTTTTTTGAATTATATTGCCTAAACATCTTATATACTTTGGGTGGCAAATATATGTGATTGCTTAAAAGCTTAATATTAAATGTAACTGAGCAATGCATATCACTTGTAAGACATGAAGCATGGGCCTTATGCAAAGCTCTGTTAATTTAAATGAAATAAATTATATCAGTTTATGTCATATCGTATCTTGTTCATAGAATCTGATAATTGGTTATTTGCATTCTGTATCTCATTTTACATGTTGAATTACGATACCGCATGCCGAACTGATGATTATCTAAAGCTTTTCTTTTGAAATATTAATTTTTTGCCTGGTTATAAGGAAATATATATTATACACACATACAAATACTTGTGTAAAATCGAAGACTTTCAATATGGTGTCACCATATGTCCTCTAATATTTTAGAATATTACCTTTTATTCATTAAAAATATGGATTACAATTTTACCTTTGTATTATTATAATTAGATGTAGAAAATCTAATGAAAATTCTACTTCTAAAAGAAGAATATGTATTCAAATCTAATTTTTTTTTGCTAGATGTTAATAATTCATATTTTTAGATGTAAAAAGTTTTTTATGAGAGTGAATTATATTCTAAGTTAATTTAAATTTATGTTAAAATCTAAAATAGTAAAAATAGTCAAATATAAGAATTATAAATAATGACAAATCATATAATGCCATCCATTGCGCGGGTTAGTGACTAGCTTTTTTATGCTAAGCAAATGCAATAGAGTACCAATAATATTTATAAAATTCTATCCGAATTGACTCTATTCTTTCCTTCCTCATTAGCAATTAGTAAAACTCAATGGATGACTCTATATTGTGACTTTGCACTTTAAGTGTTAAAATTCCATTGATGTAGCAACCGTTGGGATGACATAGACCACATGCAAAGAGCTTCATCATTGGTGCTTATCAAAAGTTTCAATTGCCTAAAAGTTTGATTTCCATCGATTTATGAATGGCAACTTACCAGCTTGGCATTCTTTTCATTGAAGAACGATTGGAAAATTTAGAATATCACTATTAACTAACTTTGTGTTCATCAATATTTATGCATTTTCATAAATGTCATGATAAATTATATGAAGGTTTCAAGACTCTTGGTGTATGGAGGAAGACGAAGTGTAAGGAGGATTACAAAGAAAACATATGAAGACAAAGTGGACAATAGAAGATGAGAAAGTTTTTGAACCAATCTATTCTTATATTTTCTTCATTTATATATATTGTATTTCATTTCACCATTTACATAACATACATAGTAAAATGCTATAAAGAAGAGAATGTTAAGTGCTAGAGATAACTAGTGCTTTTAGGGTAAGAGGGAGAGGGATTGAGAAATTTTAACTATTTTGATCTTTCTCATAGTGGAATTACTTCATTCTGTGGATTGTATAGTTTATCATCCATGTTAATTTCTGGTTTGTTCTCTCTCTTTTTTTTTTTCTATAGTGCATTTGATTATTGCTTGATGATTGGATTCCATTACGCTTGGTTTGTTATTATTGTGTACTCTAACAAGTTTCAAACACAACAAACTAGTATCGAGAGCATAGTTGGTGGGTATTCCTATGGACGTCAAGTCAGAAAATGTCAAATATGATATAGAGAAGTTTAACGAAAAAATTAGTTGTGTCTTATGGCAAGGAATAATGCTTGATTTGCTATCACAAAAAGGAATTCTCAAAGCACTCCATGGTAAAAACAAGAAGCCTGAGATCATGAGCGATGATGATTGGGAGGAATTGGAGACAAGGGTGTATGTGGCAATTAGGCTAAATTTGGCTGATGATATTGCCTATCCCTTACTTTAAATAAAGTCACCTCCGGAGTTTTGGAAAAAATTGGAGAACTTCTATGTAAAAAAGTCTTTAACCAATACGCGGTACCTCAAAAAGCAATTGAATTTCATGAAAATGATTGATTCTGATTCTTTGCAAACTCATCTTAACAGGTTTAATAAAGTGGTGATAGACTTGTCGAGTTTTAAAACAAAGGTTGAAGATGATGACAAGACCTTGCTACTCATAGGTTCCCTAAACAAGTCCTATGAAAATCTGGGTAAGGCTCTCTTATACTAGAAGGATTCAATTTCTTATGAAGATGTGGTGGTGGCTTTGTTGTCCAATGAACTCATGAGCAAGGATAGCAATGAGTTAGGAAGCAAGCAATAATTTTTATGGAGACACAACAAACAGAAACAAAGATAGGAGATTGCAAAAGGGGAATGAGAGTACGTCAAGATCGATGTCACAGGGTAAAAATATGTTGTTATGCTTTTATTGCAAGAAAGAAGCACTTCAAGAAAGATTGCAAGAAGAGGAAGGAAGACATTAAAAGCAACATGACAATAATTGTAACACCCCAAATCTGGTTTGCTATTAAACCAAAATGGAAATGTTACAGGAGACCAAATCAATTGTCAAATTCGATTAATTTGGTGCCCAAACTTAAACATAATGGATCTACTCTAAGTGTCATAAGATGAAAATAATGCAACAATGAATGTATGAAATGTACAACTTAGTAGGACGCAATGTGGATGATATGATAACAAAAAATCACAATCCGATCGATTAAATATTCTAAAATCTCGTAACTAAATAGACAATTTCACCTAAAAGTGCAATAAGGGAACCACCTAGTCCATCATTATATCATAATATATATATGATAAATAGCAAGATATATTACAACATCACATTCTATTAACATCATGACATTTCAATATCATAATCCCTGACTGGGTCTTTGTAAAACCCTATTTTCGGGTTAGGGTTTTACCCGATTTAAGTTTTGCCTATTCGGGTTAGTATCGAGTTCGTTTGAGCGAGATCGAGCCAAACTAGTTTCAGATTATGAGTATGGGCCTAAATGGCCGTATGAACATTTTATTGAGGCTGAGTATGCCCGAAATGGAAATTATAAGGTCATGAGTTATTAGTATATACTGAGGTATACTTATTTGTTTTTATGTCTTAGATAGGATTTTAGGCCTAGATTTAGGCCGTTACGACGTTTAGTATCCGTTTGGGATTTTTTGGGTACATCATTTGCATGCATCGTAGGAATTTTAGATCACTGGATTTATGCCCCTGTGGGCCCAGTTTGATTGAGTTCAGTGTTCGAGGCCCATTTAGCCTTCTTACCTCGATTCCCTCCGATAGAGTCAATTTCAGGACTCGAGTCAGTTTCGATTTCGGACGGTCTCGATCCGAACTAGCCGCGATATCTATAGTGCGTGTACCCATATGTGGGCCCCACTAGTCCACGAGCTGTCGAC
>JAVDBV010062547.1:0-13561 GCA_032619315.1 Piper longum
CAAGGTCGGCCAGGCCCTCAAGCAGGCTGCAGCATGGCTTCGTCGGCGGCGAGCCCACGACGACGTTGGCAAGGCCGAGCAGGTCGGCGCAGACGCCGAGCTTTAAGGCGTCCCTGGGGCATGTCCCGGTGCCCTTACCGGTGCCCTTAGACGGTGGTGAAGGTGTGCCACCACAGACGTGGCATGGGGTGGGCTTGGGCTTCTTGGGTGGTGGTGGAGGGCATGGGACATTGGTGGCCGAGGCCAGGACACACAAGAGAAGGTTGAGAGCTAGGAAGAGGGATAGCGTAGCAGTGATCTTTGAGGCCATCTTTCAAATATATTTGGCACTCACTCACTTATAGTATATTGTGCTTGTTCTGGGGCAGTGATGTTAGTATTCAAATGGCAAGTATTTATAGACAAACTGGGAGTGGGAGTAGGTTATTTTGAAGCAATGTGAACATGTTACAAGTTGATTAGCCATATGGGAATGTTCTTAGCTGGCAAATACACGGAAACTTGGAGAAATGAGACAGATTAAGACAACCCAAATGACTCGTATACACATACATTGCAACCCAATGTTATCATCAAAGTGTGATATAGTTCCAAAAAAAGGAAATGTTTGACATATACATGTATATGATTTGGGCTCCATGCGTACCAATTGATCTGTTTGGATGTTAAGTCATTCTCATTATCAGTTAAATCTCGACCACGAATTAATTTGTCAATTCATATTTCGAATATTGGAGCTTGTATTGTACAAGATTGGGTTTCTATAAACGTATGAATATCACCGTTTAGATTGACTTTTTTCCTCTTGCCGACCTTAGACAAGGACTTGCATGGACGAGGATAAGTTGCAGGATTGCCAGGCAGCTGCTTACTTGCAGCCAGAAGATAAATGACCCATGCATGGTAGTGACGACTGGTGACAATTTGCCCTTGGGTCCAATTTGCTTAGAAGAATGAGAACATTTAGGCCAAAAAATCTTGTCCGGTAATATCATTGGTTAGTACTCTAGCCAGAAAAACAATACTTTTAAAACGTTTTCAAGACCAACAAAGTAGTTTGATTGCTCTGTAGCCACACATTGGTCTGAAAAAAATGGCAGTGATATCAATTTCTAATGTAGGCAAACTTTTCTTGGCCTTTCAGAGACTTTTATTAAATCAATCGATCTTTCATCAAAGGATGCGACTCATGAAGGGACGAAGGTGAAAAAAAAAATGTACACCAAATTAAGACAAGTTGCTCGTACAATATATAAATTAATCAATATTAAATTCTCATCTGGTCTAAAAATTTAGTTCTTGATTATACTTAGTGTTTAGCTGGCAAGATTCTTTTCAATACTGATTCATACAAATTATATATTACTGATTATGTAATTTTTACAGATGTGGCAAATATATAGATCACAGAGTAAGTACTTGACACACTAGTCACTTCATCAAGTTAGATAGTAGTTATTAACAGACTTCATCAAGTTGGAGTGTGTTGAACTTTCTGGTGAGGTGATAGCATAGAATTTGCCTTTACCAGTTCATTGACTTATTCGCAACATGCCTATTGCTCTTATAAGTTGCAATACGTAGCAAGGGTGTCTATTGAGTTGGGTACTCGGTGAAACCTGGCTCGAGTAAATCTAATGACATGGTATCGAATAATTAATAATAATGTTTGATTTGATAATGTGCCCGATATTGGTACCTGATTCTCATATTAAAATCGTAATTATGAAGATTAACACCTCATTAACTTTTAGCACAAATATTTATTAATAAAAATATTAAATATCTCATTTGTGTTTTTAAAATATTTTTTCATTTAACTTCACTTTTTAAACATGAATAATTAAATGAGTACCCGTTTAATAAATGGTTAGTTTTGGTTTTGCCTTAATGATATATGCTCAGGTTTTGCATTAGAGTTTGTAGAAAATTAAATAGTAAGTAGTTGGGTTTAGTTTATAAATGTAGCTTGTACGGTGGGTGACTCACCCAAAAAGAAGTGATCAGATTTAAATTGCTAATACTTATTAATTAGGACAAAGCCATAATATATGAGTTTTGAGTTTCGTAGTGGCTATGATGGTAAAAACAAAAATATTGAGTGCCCAAAGTGCACTTATTAAGTTTCAACGCAGCACTTAATAAATAAATGTTGTGCATGGGTTCTTGGTGACACATGACTGAGTTGCCTAATATTCATTGGACTTAGATTTTTAGGGCACGTCCATAGATCTTTAACTAATTAGGTTAACCATTTTATATAGATGGCTTAGATCGGGCATCGTAGATATTATTATACCTAATCCAAGATATTATTAGATGAGACTAGGTCTATAGGCAGATAAAAAAGATATGATGACGAAATGTTCTAACAAATTATTTATTTCACATCCGATATTTAAGACCCATTATATTAATGGGGTGTAGCCGCAAATCTTCAATTTGAATTAATTATCCGTTTTAAAGGAATAACTTAAGCTATGAATTTGAACTTTACCTTGGTTATTTTACTAGTTGAGCACATGAACTTGATGAACTATTGTGGTTGGTCAATCACTGATCATTGATAGTGAAGTAATCCATCGACCAACCATTCCTTAATACCATGGATCATCTAGCTCGCTAGTTGTTTGCCTCATTAACGAGTATTTTTTAAAAACAAAAATTAAAGCCCTTCACATTTTTTTGGGTGAACTTTTGTATTGAAAAATTAATTCTGATCAATTTACTAAAATTCCGGGTATTGGACGAAAATCTCCTCTTCCATTTCTGAAATGGTGTGGCCACCAATAAGATTAGAGGAAATAACATATTTTGATAGTTTTATAATTTTAAATTATATATATTTTTTGAAAATTTTACTATTTTTGAGAAATATAGATAAATTACTTATAAATCTCCTCCAACGGAGAGGAGTTTTTGTTCCCATCCTTCATTGATCTTTTGATATTTATATATAAACTAGTCATAGGCCTCATGTAATGCTTGAGTTTTGTCTTTATAAATAGACTAGTATCATAATTATTTAATATATAAATAGTCCAGTTAACAATTTTTAATATAAATTTATTATAAAGTTAATTAAATTATAAACCTAAAGTATTATATGAGCATCTAAACTATAAAAGTTAATGTATATAAAGTAATTGATTCTTTTATAAATAAATAAATATGAAGAAATATCAAATTTTAGAAAAAATCATGTAATAAAATACAGTAAGCTAACAAAATCATTAATCAAAAAATTCCCAAAGCAAAATATTAGATATCATACTTGTTTCATTAATAGCTTATGGATAATTATCCGTTGCATTTCTTCCAACTATTTGTATAATTCTTTTTTCAATTTTGTTAATCTCCAAATTGATATGACAAAAACAATAACTTATCAATATAAAACTCTTCGTATAAACTACGACCCATTGAAACTTCATCATCCATAGACACTTATCATCCTTGTACATTTATAAATTTTTTTTATTTTTTTATTAAAAGGATAATATGTCACAATTTAAAGACATATTTTGTAATACATATAGTAATTTAGTAGGATAATTCATCAAAAAATAAATATAAAAAATGTCACGAAGTGCTCAATGTAAAAAAAATAAACATATTAAAAAAACAAAAAAAAAATCTAAGTGAAACTATTATAAAAAGGGAAATCTTAAAAAAATGAGGTGTCCATCATAAAAAATAGAACATTGATGAAGGAGAATAAATATTGAATAAAACAGATAAAAAATAAATAAATAATGATATTAACAATAAATAAATAAATTAATAATAACAAGGCAAATAAAGAAGGAAAATTGACTAATTAAATTATAATAAACCCAAAATTATAAAAATAAATGAAACATAAGAATATAATTACCTCATAGTTATTTATGCTTTTTGACGTGATTATCTTTTCCAAAAAAAATTATCGATAAAAAAATATTTTGAGAGATGTTGTTAGCATATTTATAAATTGAAGATGAGATACAACCTTGTTAAATGATAAATATTTTACATTAGAAAGAAAATTCAATAGTCAAATCATAATGAATTAATCAATTAAACGTAATATTATGATTACTTCATAGTTATTCATACCTTTTAAGATATATTAAATTAACAAAAAAAAAAAGAAATATTTGGAAAAATATTGTTAACATATTTATAAGAAGAAGATGTGATACAACTCTTAGACAGCAGGGGTTATGATAAAAGAGCTGCGTCTCTTTAAAAGGACACATCATTTACAAATGATGTATATACTTAAAATAGAATGCAATACTTTTAGAAAAAAATTTATGCTCTTTAAAAAAGTTTTACTCTTTAGAAGAGACACTCCTTGGAATTATCCCCATGCTTCGTTTTTAAATTCATTAAGATATCTGAAAGGGTTCTAGATAAATCTCGTATAAATTTCTTTCGGTCTGGGATTTCCCCGGGAAGGAGACAAACAAAGCACCCTCCCCTGAATAATATCTGGAAACTTCAAGCCCAAGAGAGCGGGGATAGGCCCAACCCACGAGATTCCAATCGCTTGCCCTTCTATGGCAGCTCATATACGGATGTATGAATGTATCTTTATCTCTGTATTCCTTCCCAGTCTCACCTTGCCATATATTGCTTCAACTCAAAACTTTCAGTGTGCTACATGAGCAAATGCCAACTTGCCGACTTAGCAAAATCTCACGTACAAACAACTAACAAAATCTCAGGTCCGGTCATACACCCATCTTCAAATTCATAAATGAAATCTAATAATAAGATCTTTATTATTTAAATTCTGTTTTAATATACCCCCGTATCCTAAATTAGAAGCATTAATTTTTACAATTTTTAAAGCATTAGGATCAGTTAATGATAAACAAGGTAAGTATCATACTTTTATTTTAATATTTTTTATTACGTTTATATGTTCCTTAGTCAAAGGAGGATGATTCTTCTTTAATCTTTGTCAAAGTAATTTACAATCTTTTTCAATATCTTCATAAAATTCTGATATATAGTTTAAACTTCCTAGAAATCTTTGTAATTGATTTTTATGTAAAATTTTATCAGGAAATGTAGATGCAAATTTTATTACTCTTTGAATATGAGTAATATATCCATTTTGTATTGTATGTCCTAAAAATCTTATACTAGTTTGTACTAATATCATTTTTCTTTTAGATAATACAATTCATAATATAAACAACATTTAATGTTCCATTTGGATAGTATGAATGAAATCTTATGCCTTTCGGACTAAAAAATTCTCCTTCTGAATTTCAAAAAATTATGAATGATATTTTTAATCCTTATATTGAATTTATAATAGTTTATATAGATGATGTTTTAATCTATTCTAATTCTTTAGAACAACATTATAAGCATTTAAATACATTTTATAATATTATGAATTGTATTATCTAAAAGAAAAATGGTATTATTACAAACTAATATAAGAATTTTAGGACATACAATTCATTTCTAAGATCTTGTATAGTTATAGGTTTTTCTTTTTTCATTCTTTGAAAAATATCTGACATAGTATATACAGGATGAACTATTGCTTCATATTTTGGTTTTAATTTATTTATTTTTTTCTCTTTAGTAGAATTGATGATTTTTTCTATAATTTTTCTCTTTTGTTCTTTATCATCAATTTCATCAATTAAATCCAATAATATATTTTCTTGAGAAATAAGAGTATTTGTTTTTAAATTATTTAACATATTACAAGTATCTTGAATAGTGCATTCACAATTTGTATTACTAGATTCTTCTTCTTCATCTATAGAAGTTTCTGAATCATTATACTCTATTGATTCATCTTCATCATCACTATATATTAATTGATCTATTAGATTTTAGATAATATCTTTTTCATCATCAGATATTTTAAATTCTTTAATTTTCTTATTTAATTTATATTGTCGTCTAGTATGTCAAGGTTGAGCACAATCCCAACATATAACGGGCTGAGTATTTTCTTTTTCCATTTTAGGTTTTATTAATCTTTTTCTTTTTAAAGGATTATTATTATTATTATTTTCTTGTTTTTTATTAGGACTTCTACGTCTAAAAGGCTTATTAGAACTTTTATATTTCTTTTCAATTTTAGGAGGAATTATTGGTACTTGAGTGCCAAATTGTTTACAAAATTCTCCTAATTTTCTTTTTCCTAATAAATTTTTTTAAGTTGATTTTTTAAATTTAAATCATTACATAATTGTAGTCCTTCTAATACTACAACATTATGTAAGTGTCCAAAAGTTAAAGTCTTGTATGGAATAAGTCCATCAAATTGATTTCTTAATTTATCTCTTATTCTATCTGCAAATAAAGGTGGTAATCCAGATAAATATCTGTAAAACCCACGATTCGAGTTAGGGTTTTATATTTAGAACCGGTCGGTTCGACCGTTATTTTCGAGTCGAGTATGTTTCAGAATACGTGTACTGAGCCGACGCCAGTCGCGTGTATGAGCTATGAGGGGTCATGTGTACCCAAGTATATGATGATAATGTCATGAATTTAACAGAAAAGAATGAGTTATCAGAATATATGGAAGTATGGAGTACAGTTTTTATTTTTATGCAGCTTTATCGTAGAAATAGTTTTAGGTCGTTTATCGCGTTAGGACGCGTTACGGGTAGTTTGGGTGGGTTGAGAGTTATAGAGCATGTGATTATGATGTTTTGGTGTTTATTTTATTTTATGAGATTTTTCCCAATTTTTCTGGATTTGTTTAGAACTTGTTACTAGTAAATAATTATTCTCACTCGAAACGGAGTCGAATCAAATATTATTTACGAGTTTGCCATCCAACCAAATTTCCTTACCCCGACACCACCTTCTCCTTCACACAACCCTAGCTGCCCTTTGAGTGGTCGCCGCCGCTGTTGCTGGCGCCGCCCGGCCGCCGACCGATGCCGCCCAGCCCCGCCGCGCCGTCGCCTTGCCGCCCCGACCGACTCCGACCGCTGTACGTCGCCGCGACGCCAGGGATCGCCGCGCCTAGCGCCACGCCCGCGAGCATTCGCGTCGCCGATTCCGGCGCGGGCAACCGTCGCCGTCGCCGTTTAGTGGTGGCCTCATCGTCGTCGACCCCCAGCCACCTTCCCTGACGAGAGCGCCGCCGATCACAGCCCAGACCGGCCGGATTTAGCCACCCATCGCCGCGACTATTTTTGCCATTTTTCGACTAGGCTGATGTATCATTTAGTTATTGGGCGTTAGAATTTAGCTCCGATGTGTAGGTACGGAGTAGGAGCTCGCCGGCTAGGCGTGATGACACGCTTGGAGTTTCTACCAGGTCCGTTAGAACTCACTTCTATTTTACGCTATTTCCATTGTATATTTGATTATGATTCGCAGGACGGGTTAAGTGGTGTTTTATCGGATCCCACTTAACTCGGGCCATTTAACCGAACTATTTTTCAGATTAATAACCTTCGAGGATGAGATCCCTCGAGAATGATTTCGAAAATAAGATCCACAGCAAGTTGCATTCGGGCCTATTTTATAAATCCCTTCCCAAGCCTATATAGATTTTTATCGAGTTTTCAGTGCGACGAGAGTGGAGAAATCGACTGCACGTACCATGCAGAGGATGTCGTATCAGTCAAAGCGGGCTCTAGATTAAGTCAAAGCGGGCTCTAGATTAATGCCAGCAGACTGTTCCATTCCCGAGGGATCCTGACAACTCCGCATTTGAGTTCCTCACACTAGGAGAACGTGGAGGTTTACAGGTACTGTTTAGTACAACGCATGTCATGACTTGTGGTTCAAAGGGTACTGATGGCGACTACCTGAGAGTACTCGGCCTTCGTGCTCAAGGTCAAGGAGAAATATGGAGGTAAGGAGAGGGCTTAGGATTTGAGACCAGAAAATGAAGAAAATGCCGAGAGTGGCAACAGCAGAAGCAGTTCAGTTAGTTCGGAATGCTACCAGGTATGCAGCCGAGTGGCTCCTCAGTAAATGCCCTTCAGAGAGTTCATGAGGAGTATATGGATTTTTCTTTCATATGAGAGTTTACTCTCATAGCCAGTTTATTATTAGTTATATTCTGGACCACTAACGCTTGTTACTGACGTATTTGTACTATATGTAGGTGACGAGTACGAGATGGATGTGCCAGTTGGACGAAGGAGCAATGAGGTCTTCTGCACACACACATATGTTTGGTGAATGATTGTTTAATATTTCGTTTATGATTTTATTATATATGAACTGATGAGAAGAAATGAAGAGCATGATGATGTGATGAACTGCTAAGGTGTGATGCCATGACATGAAATATGAATAGATGACACAGGTGGGCTGAGACCCAAGTTTCAGAGTGAGCTATAGTAGTTCAGACTGTGCGAATGTAGTTTTTTGATGTGTGTTTATATGCATGTACGTATATTATGTTGACAGGGCAGCCCCTAATTGCATTTTTAGGGGAGGCTCTGTCCCTTTTAAATTTGAATCTTTATTCAATTTATCAAAATTGTTGCTTTCGTATGAATTGATTGCTAAGTAACCCATGTAGTATCCTGCTAGGATTTTATGCATTCATGTATGTATGACAAGTCGTATCTTCATCTTAAGACGCCGAGATTAGATCCGCACAAGTTGGGTTCGAGTTAGCCGACCTAAGCGGGGTCCGTAACATGCCAGTTCGGTTCACGAGGGTGAACCGAATTTGGGGTGTTACAATATCTTTCTTCCAAAAAGTCAAAATTAGAATCATCCATTTGGAAAAGTAATATTAAAAAGGTATTTCTATACCATCTATAATGAGTTAATGTTGGACATCTAAGGTTCATTATTAACTCTTTAGATTTTTCTTTTAATGTATTAGTTTCTCAAATAAAATGGTGTATAATAGCTAATATCAATGTATAGACTACATCTTCTACTTTAATATTTGTATTTACATCTATTTTGGTGGCAGATAATATTTCTAATTTTTGTACTTGTTGTAAATAATTATCCCACCAACCTTTTATCATTCCTGTAAATCCAGATATGATAAATTCAGCTATTTGCCTATCTGTATTATTTGCAGCTTTACAAATTATATTATACATTAATATATTTTATAATGTTAATATTATTAGATATTCTGTTAAGCCATCTATATTCCATTCATATATAGATCTACTAGAATAAGAAGTTGAGACATTAAGACCTTGTTCTTCATAAAGAACAGAAGCAGGTGTAGGCCTTTAATAATAATGTCTTCCAGTAGGAAGAGATTGAGCTGGCAAAGGTTTAGCCATATTTATTTTTTTTTGATGAAAATTGATTTAATATTTTATTAATATCTTCTTGAGCAGAATTATCTATTTCACTAATAAATTTTATAGATTCTTTTATATTTAATCCACTTAATTTTAATGTTAATTTTTCTTAAAATTCATCATTAGTATTAAGTTTTAATTTAAAATTTTTAGCGGATTCTAAAGGAGGTTTTATTAAAGCAGGATTTATAGTTTTATCTATAATTTTTTCCTTACCTTTTTCTTTAGGTAACCATCGTTCTTCTATATTAGTTAATTGATTAGCTAAGGTTTGTATATGTAAATGTGTTTAATTATTTTGTTTTATAACTATAGTTAAGTCTTCATTAGTAGATTTTTTATCTATAGGAACATATAAAGTTGCTTCTATATTTTCATATTTTATTGTTCCTACAGGAGGATGTTTACTAGTTATAGTTTTACCATCTATGGTTTCCCATGTTCTAGTTTCTTTGTTGACATTTATTAATAATTTAATTTGTTCATACAAAGATACAAAAGATATTCCATATCCTATTTGAGATAAGTAATTATAATATTATTATTTATTATTATCTAATTGAGTTTTATTATGAGTTTCAAAATACCATTTTCTAAAATTATCATGTTTAATTAAATTAAACTCATCAGAACACTTCTTTCTATTTGGTACAAACTGACAAGTATTAATTTTAAGATTCATTTCTAACATAGTAGGTTCATAAGAATAAATTCCATGTGGATTTTTTGTTCAGAAATAAATATTCCTTTGACACTAGTTTCTTCTTCTGATATTTCTGATTTAGAAACATTTCTAAATTGTGACGAAGTACTAGGTCTACTAAATATTATTTCGACATTTTCATTGTTCTTTTCAATGATTTTATCTGCACTTCTTGATATTACTATAGGTTGAATTACATTTTCTAATTTCCAAGATTGTGGTAATTCAATTTCATTCCAAGTTATTGTTTTAGGAATTGTAATATTTGCTTTACTACTATTTATTTGAAATAAAGTTTTTTTCCCATATTAATTCTATCAGATTCAATCTTTGAATTTGGACTTATACTAGTCATTGCCTTAAAATATATTCTATATACTATACATAAATTCATAGATCCAGGAAGCATGTTATAACCATTTGTTTGTATATTTAAAGATAATGCTTCATGTATATTTGGATCATGTAGGCTTAGAGAGTAATTTGGAAAACAGTTAAAATATACGGGTCTTATTCCTAAAGTAGATTCAATGACTCCTAGAAGAGAATCATTGAAATTTATATGTCTTTTATCTCTATGACATAATAATATAGATGTATTTAATCCATCTCTAGTTAAAGGTTTGATAGCTACTTGAACTAATCCTAAGTGAATATATTTATATTCTTTACTTAAATCACTTATTATTTTATGTTTTAATGAGTTTATATGTTTAGTACAATCATTAATACTAATACTTTTTTCAAAAGTTTTTATTATATAAGATTGTTTAAATTCTATTAATCCTTTAGTATATATATTAGTTGGGTCGATTTTAGGTAAAGTCCATTTATTTAAGTTTTTTTTCTATGTTTTTGTGGATAATTTGTTTTGAACTTTTAGGATCAGTCAAATTAGATGATTTCTTAACTATTCTTGATAAGAAAGCCATTAAAACTTAAACTTCTTAAATAGGAATTTGCTAGGAGAAACCAACCAATCCAACACTGCCTCTACGCCAACTCCAGACTATCAGACTCCGTCACCTACTCAAGTAGTTCAAACTCTAAGGCTCCGATACCATAAACAGTTTTCCACCAAACTAATTTTCCCAGTACTAATCGCAGAGAACGAACTATTACAAAGCATAAATAATTAAAAGATCAAACTGAAAACAGTAATTAAATTTAAAGACATACCATATACTGTAGCTCTTGAAATATAGATTATCATGTCAAATTATAGATAACATCAAATTATATTGATCATAAGATCAATAGTTATAGATCAAAAGATCAAATATAGATCATACGATCAAATTATAAAATATAGATCATAAGATCAAATTATAGATTAAAAGGTCAAATTTAGAAAATATGGATCATTAGATCAATATAAAATCATAAAATCAATATCATATAGATCATAAGATCGAATTTAGAAAATATGGATCCAAAGATCAAATTAAAGATAAGTCATAGTGCAAACTTACTTTTATTTCTTCAAACTTCAATATACGAAGTTCTGAAATACAACACACTCTTATATCATCACAATTATAGATCACACTCTTATTTTACAAACTGTTTACAAAGGCTTTAGAAGAAGAGTGAGTAAGGAAGTTCAAGTCTAAGAACTCGAAATTTTCCCCGATGCCAAACATTAGTCCTTACATATCCTTATATAGGCAGTAGAGTCGGTAATTTAGTTCATAAATGACTGGAAACCGGAACTATAGAGAATAGCTGTCATCCATATTGTGTAGCTGTCATTATACTGTAGAGAATATCTTTATGTCTGTCATTGATCAGATAACTTCGATTCTTTATAGTGGAGGTTGAGTCACATCTGGTGAGGTGGCCGAGGAAGATGAGCATATATTCTTGTCTGGAGTTTCAAAAGAGGATGGAGACTTGTGTTTATTTGGACAATACTTAACCATATATTGAGTTTCACTGCAATAATAGCATTTAGTCTATATTATCTTTGAACATCCTCCAGCAATATGTCCACTCGAAAGACATTTGGTGCAGTATAAGTCTTGTGTTGAAAAAGCCTTTTGACTGAATTCACCAATGTTCTGAGAGGGTGAATTATTGAGCTCAGTCAAAATTTCATTAATATCATTTTGATTTAGAGATACTGGAGAATTAATTATTTCCACTTTTGGAGTCACTGGAACATCTTTAGTAGTATCCAGAGATTTTAAAGGAACCATATTGTCACAGAAGTCCAGAGTATAAGCTAAGGAGATAGCATCCTTCTCATTCATATTAGGATGATTTTATTTTACCTGCAAATATTTCAAATAAATATTAGGTAGTAATGTCAGTGGGAACATTACCGACCGGCTCGAAGAAGTTGTTGGAATGCTAGATCCACTAGGAGTGGATGAAGGTAAAGTTTTAAAAGAGAAAGACTCTGATTCAAAATTATTTTGAATCTGAGGAGTTTTACACAAAGAGGAAACAATAATAGACTCAGAATATAAAGGATAGGTTTTCTTAGGAATACTTTGAAAAGAAATTGAAGCAGAGAATCGATCCTACCATCGAATATAGATTTTATGAGAAAGGGCAGAAACAAAAGTATTCATAATATCAGAATAGCTAAAACAGAAATTCCACGACATAATCCATGGAATTTGATAATATATGATATATAATAAAAAAGCATTGCCCAAATGGGGATTGATCATATCTTTAAACTCTTCATATTTCATATTATAATAAGGAAGTAAGTAAGAGATTTCTCGACCAAGAAGGTAAAGGGGAAATTTTAGCAATATGAAGACGCAAAAACCAGGAATGTTGTCCAATAGTAGTTTTATATAAAAGAACCTTATAAAAGGCATCAATATAATCCCAATAATTATATTCAGTTGGGATATTTTTCATAATATATTTTTCAGATAATTTTCTCATAGCATTAGGATTGCCATATTCTTTCATACTAATAACCCTTTTATTATCATCTTACTATATAGAATGCATGTTTCAAACTCATCAGGATATATAGTTTGATGAGCTAAATGATTGCCACTGAATTTATGGATAATTTCAACAAATTAGGTTTCAAGAGTATCAACTCATTATAGTATCTGTATTTCGAGGCAATAACTAGAAAATGAGTCAAATGCGGCAAAATTTGTTTAGCAATAGCTTGTGGATCCTCTTGCTTTAATGTTCCATTTGGACAGTATGAATAGAATATTATGCCTTTCGGACTAAAAAATGCTCATTCTGAATTTCGAAAAATTATGAATGATATTTTTAATCCTTATATTGAATATATAATGGTTTATATAGATGATGTTTTAATCTATTCTAATTCTTTAGAACAACATTATAAGCATTTAAATACATTTTATAATATTGTAAAGAAAAATAGAATTATATTATCTAAAATTAAAATAGTATTAGTACAAATTAATATAAGATTTTTAGGACATAAAATACAAAATGGATATATTACTCTTATTCAAAGAGTAATAGAATTTGCATCTAAATTTTTTGATGAAATCTTAGATAAAAATCAATTACAAAGATTTTTATAAAGTTTAAACTATATATCAGAATTTTACGAAAATATTACAAAAGATTGTAAATT
>JAVDBV010062560.1:0-20045 GCA_032619315.1 Piper longum
ACGACTCGTTAACAAACACAGTGAAAAATATATTTGCAGATGACAATGCCTATCAGCTGAGAAAAAGTCAATTGGGAAAATTTGTATCAATTTTTTATATTTTTTAATGGATTAATTAGAGAACTCAAGTTGGCCAGTTTTTCTAAAGAAATAACTGTTGCATGGACTTTTTATCCATCTTTCCTGAATCAAGAATTTTTAACAAATACTGTTTTCACACTCATTGACTTCTCTTTCTTGTATATTTATTTAAAGATATGCGGTTAGTTAACTTTATATTGGATTGAAGGGGCAGGCCGAGAGTTGACATGACACACTCGACTATTAAAAAACATATCATTGAGCCTAATATTGATACTTGAATATTCTCTGTTAAAAATATTTTGTGACTCATAAGCAAATTCTCCAATAATATGTCTATGAGCTCATGAAGAAAATGATAGATGCTTATATTTAATAAGCTGGAAGAAGATTCACAAAAGAGTTATATATGTCAACGAAGAAGCTGGGTGGTATATACGGGGAGCATGGCCAATGAGGTGTCAATAATTGAGGGCCAAGTCATGTGTTATATGCATTGTACTAAAAGATGATAAGGAGGATGTTTCAAAGGATAGGGATAAGTAGTTTGGAATGCCACTACTCTTCCACGGCATTCTCGATATATCTCCAATTTTCTTTTGCATGATTCATGATTTAATTCGAAAATATACATTTCTTTGTTCCAAATACAGATTCAAACCATAGTTTAAAACTTGAAATTAGATCCTACTCGGTAGGATATGGAGTGGAATGATCAATTCTGAGACGATTCCAAACCGACTTGAGCTATTTATACTTATTTCTCAATCCAACAAATATAAAATATGAAATGAAGTTAGTATTCATTGCTCTCTTGGAACTTGAATTTTTGAAATTGACAGGGATATAATTTTCATTGCTTTAAAGTTTTAATTAATTTCATTAAATTAAAAAAATAATGACTTTTTTATTTGACTCTTAGTCACAAGTATATAATTTTCATTGTTTATCCTCCAGGGCTCTCAACTCTCATATGCCCTTCTGATGCCATTTTGACTGAATCATGTTCCAAACCTCTAATACAAACAGCTTTAAAGGCTGAAATACGTGATCGGTGGATAAGGCTAGGGAAGTCCTCAAGTAGTTGTTCTTCTACGGGTAGTTGTTCTTCTACGGGGGTGAGTAAAACAACTACTAAGCCATTGCTAACACACTATCTGCACAACTCAGTTTACGACTGAACAACACTCAGTCAGTGCCTCAACAACACCCGAATGGTGGCAGTGTTCACTCAGTAAAGGATTGTGCATCACAGACTGGTAAAGTTAGTCGGACAATGGTTGTGTAACTTGGTCAGCGAAAGTGCATCATGAACGATGGTGGCACAACTCTGTTGGTTGTGGTGAATCACGAATGGTGATAGTGTGGATCTGGATCACAGTAACGACACAAAAAATGATGACAATGTTGATCTCACACTAATCTCCATGAAGTCTAGGTGGCTCATCTTGTCTGTGCTAATTAATCCTCAAATGTTTGTCATTGGTATGTCACATGCTAATCTGGCCAGTCCAATATCTAACCCAATAGACAATCTTAGTCATGCTAGTCCTCTAGGGGTGTCCATGTCTTTGCTTGGTGAACTGTGGCCAAGGTTATTGTTGAAATAGACCCATAACCTAGTGAAAGAGAAAGAGGTGGCGAAGTATTTTATGCTTTGCGTAAGTGTATGCATCAAATAAGTAATAAAATGATGAGTAGAGATCGTTTTCACTATGAATTGTATGTTTTACTTTATTTTACTCCAAGTGATTAAATTAATTAATTAATTAATGTAGTGACAAAAATAGAGATTAACACAAAAAAAATCTATTCTAACTTGACTGTAAATCGAGGCAAGGGCAACAACTTGAAAATACAACTATCAAATATTCTATTCAATCTATTCATGAGTCAAACAACAAAGTTCTTTTAATTAAATAAGAGATCTATGATGATAAACTTCACCTAATTACCATACAATGCAGAATTATCACTTCGACCAATTTATGATTTGATTATAGTTAATATAAGAAGGAAGGTAATTATAATGGGTTGTCACTATGTATTACAACTTATCTCAATTGATCCACTTACTACATGTTCGTACAAGAGAGAAGAAAGAGATGCCTTAACAATAACCCCTCCACAAGAATATTTATGACATCAAATGTATGTCTACCTCAACATCATAAACTACTCTAACCAGGACATTATCAATTTCCCTATATTTAAGCAAAACCAATTATCTTTAGCATACAAAAGTTATCTAGCCTTTTAAAGCATTAAGAACCGATTAGAATAATCAACCCTTGATCAAACATAAAAAATGTGAAAAATAACAACTCTACATCATATAATAATTAAGATACATTGTTCATTTCAGATCAATATGTTTACCTAATGAAAGTATTAAACATTATCATCATGAACTTCAAGAAATCAATATAATAGGTAGAAGAAGAAATGAAAAGAAAATCCAAATCTGGATTGTAGAGGCCCTAGCACTATTTCTTCTCTTCGGATCAATTGCTACCTTACAGCTTGGCTTCTCGGCTTCTCGGCTTTTTCTCCTTAAACTGTTAGAATCTCTCGCTCTTTCTGATTAGGGGAAATGAAGAACTCTGTCTAGAAGAAGAAGAAGATTTAGGAACAAGGAATGTCTTTCCAAATGAATGAAAGTGTATGTTTATAGTAATATGAGGTTGGTGACTTTCTTTGAAATTTTCTGGCAACTTCTATGAAGCTTCCTTCCCCTCATGTCATTTGTGTGATCCTCATGTTATCATTACCCTCACATTAAGAGTTGATTTTTTTGTTCGATTAAAAGGTATTTTTGTTTCTAATTTTTCTTTTTAATCTTAGGCATTAGCCTAAACTAGCAAGGTTGTCCAATTGAGCTCATCATTGCTCTATGTGCGATGTCATGAGTAGGCATGTTTTGTTGGTTAAGCACTACTTAATCACCAGTCTATTAGCTTCCACATGGAGACCGCAACATGGTTAAAGTATAATAATTTATTTACCAACACCATACATTGCTTAGGATAAGCCTTTTCTTGTAAATAATATTAATTAAATATAATTAAACCGGGAAACAATGAAAGCTCTCATTTTATTCATTCATTTGAAATTCATATTTTATAATAAAAATGAATACAAAACCATGTTAAGGAATCAAAATTGCATTTAAATCTACTGAAAATAATAACTCTTTAAGAAGGTTACCCCAGATTTAAACATTTGTTAGTCCCTACCAAAACACTAAATTCAAAAGCATTCAATTTATTTATTTTCATTCGAGATTAATTAATTATATTATGAAATCAGCTTAACAATCGAGAATTCAAGAACAATACTCAAGTATACTGTAAAATCATAAATCAATTTCCCAAGAAGATAGTTGATTGTCACAAGCTCATTACTCAACTCTACTTAGATAAGGCCAAGATTTGCAAAGTACAATCAAAATCAGATAGTCATATGTTTTGTCATAAGTTTTCTCTCCATTAATCTAATTTCTTAAATATTCAAGATCAATAGGATTTATTAGGTTATAATAGAGGCAAGCTAAGGCTCAAAATCGAATTACATGAGAAACAAGTAAAGGTATCATTAGCGCTAAATCTTTCTTAACTGATCAATTGCTCATTAGGATATTGACGAATCCTTGCTCACAACTACTAAATATCTCTAATCTATCCCCCAACTCCTCTATAACTGTGAATAATGAATCATACTCTGAGCAAATTACATGGCATGAAAAATTGAGAAAAGATCAAGCGATGCCTACCCACTTGACTAGTGACAAATCTACACACTTTGCTCATAACAAGAGTCTTTCATCTTAATCGATTAAGATATGGTTCTGATATCAACCGTAACACCTACTCTGATTCACTCTCAAACTAAATTAAAGGTATTATGATCGAATCGAGTCATGCCTAAATAGATCAATCATAAGAATTGAACTTAAGACGGATCAAAGCAACCCCCAAGGCTTCTCAAGAATGAGAGACACCAACTAAATGTGCAACCCAAACACTCAACAAGAATAGGTGAATGGATGCATGCAACAATGTAGCTAATAAGAGAACTACATGCAATGACATGACATAAAAATACCAACACACAACTTAAACTAAATACATACAAGTAGGTAAATAGTTAAATAAACATACTCAAAATAACTACTAGAACCTCATATTTTGAGGATGTAGGAATATTCTCTAACATAATGTAAAATTGTTAAAAAATAGTCACACATCCAAAAACTATCAAATGTAAGATCATAGTATATTATTTAGGATCATTACGAATGATATCAAAGCTAACCTAATATCGTAGTGGTTGGTGAGATATATAAGATATATACGATAGGTTCGTGATCCAAGAAAAAGAATTTTGATGATAGAAATTATTAAAAGTTAATGGATGTAAGATCTTCCAAAATATAGTCTTGTATCTAATAGCTATAAGGGTCAGATTTAGTATATTAGTGATGATATCTTCATAAATTTTCAACTTTGATTAATTACATTTGAAGAAATGATTTAGGTCTACCAGTTTATACTTGAGTTTGATCATTATGTATAGGCAAAACAAATTGGACCTTGAAGAAGTGTTGTAGAAATGTATTTTATCTTTCTTTAATTCCCTTAACTATGCTTCATCACATTTGCCCTCGGTTGCTGAATCAAAATTGATAATAATTATATTTGATTGAAATGATACAAATACTAATAATCTAATAGAAGAGGTAATGGATGGTTCAAGGATATTTTCAAATAATATGGTGGATATAGGTCCAAGCCCCACTTTACAATATAAGAGTTGCAAGACAAAGAAGATTGACACGCGAGAGTAGGAAAATAAGTTAGATTTATATTTCACACTTGAATCAAATTTAGACCCAATGTCCAACAAATGCTATGTAGTTCATAACTTGAGGGAGTTAGCTACGGAAAAATTTTCATCGAAGAGTTACTTAAGCTCCGTTTGGTTAGCATAAAATAAATATAAATAACATGAAAATTTTAAATAGCCCATCTATATCTCCTATGAGCCAAAAAAAAAAAAATCCCCTTTATCTTAACTAGTGAGATAAGATAAGAGGGAAATTTATTTTGCTATGGGAAAGAATGTGAGTGGACCACATAAAGTGATAATGATTATTTTGTGCACACTTAGATTTCATCATACTTAATTTTTATACAAAATAATTATCTTCAAATTAACTACTTTTGATATGCTTGATGTTTTAGATTTTTCATGTCATTTATAATATTTTCATTATTCAAACAAAGACACCTACGAAGGTTTATTTGTTCTTTGATCAGGCAAGCTGCAAAGATCATACGTTTAGCTCTCTCTAGATTTCCTCATCAAACTCAATTGTTTTGGTTTCAGTAGGATTGTAGGTCTTGAAGAAGACAATAATAGTCTATGCCTTCAGCTCCATAAAATTTGAATTTTATTTAATTTGTCAATTACTAGTAGGAAAATAGCCTTTCGACACTACATATTTGTCACGGCACTGTGCTTGCGACAAATTTATCACAGTCAACTCATGGTTTACCTATATCAAAATTTCTGTTCGGAGAGCGGTGGTAAATATTTGTATCAAAATATTTCACACGACTAATTGTCGTAGGAGATCTTTATCGAAATTTTGTCACTGTTCTCCCATGACAACATCCATATTAAACATAAGAATATTTTAAAAAAGAAAATTACCACCGTCTATTGTCAAGGGATATTTATGCAAAATTTTGTTACGGTTCTCCTATGACAATGTATGTGTCAAATGTTTTTTTTTTTAAAAAAAAATTAACATGGCTATTCACCGTAGAAGTATCTAAATTTTGACATGGTTTTCCCTAGGGGCAGCTTCCTTATCAAACATTAAAAAAAAATCAAAACAAATTGATACAACCTTTTAACACAGTTAAGCTGTGACAAGCATTAAAAACTTTATTTAAAAAATTGTCACTGCTTTTTGCCATGATTATGAATATATCAAATACATTTTCTCCCACCCAGTTTTTGTTAATCCATGGTGGGTGGGAAAGGGGGCGACGCCGTTGAGCCTCCACACGATATCCCCCCATGCTGTCAACCTCGGCCTTCCACATCCCACCACGACCTGCCAGCTTTCCCCAGACTGTGGTCATTATAAAATTTAAAAATAAAAACCTATATATATATATATATTTATTTATTATGTTAATATTTGTAATGACTATTTATGTAAAAATTGAGGCAGCTTTAGCAGTGTCATATATCTGTGACAAAATGGACATGGCTACTGCTGTGTTGAACAGCGTTATTACCGTCTGCAATGATAAAAATGTTACACGTAGACCTTATTGACATGAGAATTCCCCCAGTTAAATTTGTGATAGCAAAATTCTTGTTGCAAAATTTCCTTGCGACCAAGGCTTCAATGACAGCAAAATGTGGTTGTAAATTTAGTCGCAAATATTATTTTCAACGGGAAGCAGCTCTAAGACTGTTTTTTTACTAGTTAAAGTCTCGTAGCTGTTTATTATTTGCCATAAGATTTAGGGGTTTTGCCACCACATTTGCAGTGACAAAAGACGATTAATTAATTTTATCATGTTGCAGTTTTTTGCGGAGTAAATATCCTTAAATTCTGGACGTTCGAATTGTCCATAGGTATATTACACATGATATTACAATGGTATGAAAAAGGAGTGAGGTTAAGAAGTTGTAATAAATAATTGTTTCGTCGGAAAAACAAAATTGTTCGACGAATAAAGAAAAAAACACAATTGTGAGGAAGAGGCCTCTATGGGAAGAGGATTGTATACCCAATTGTAACCCGAAGCCCAGTTCAACCCTAAACCGGCCGAAAGTATTAAGTCATGAATTATGTCTTAACCATCATGTGATAGGCCTCAAAATTTACATTAATCCCAAAAGTCTATCACATTGATGAGAATGGGTAAGCTGCCTGCCAAGCAGCTATGTCTATAGTTCCAAATTTAGTAATACTTATTAATATATATCTTGCACAATGGTTGAGCTCATTAGTGATGAGTAAAGTTTACAACCTAATTATTTCACATTCATTTCAAATCATTTTAGTTGGTAAGCCTGTTACTTACCTCTTTGCATGCATCAATATTTACAAATTGTCCGGTTTGAATTTCATTTAGTAAGTTTATAAGCTTAAGATATCTTTATATTAAAAATAGCAAACTATATTTATAACATCTTTATAATAATCTTAAGTTAATTTTTCAGCATAATCCCGCACAGTGGCTTGAATTATTTGGCAATTTTTTTATAAAATAAAATTTATCCAAATTAAATCATGATATCAGCGAAGCCTATTCGATCCCCGGCTGGGCATCCACAAAATAAACAGCCAACACAATCAGTTAAGAATACGAGAAGAAAACTTTGTTGATTCTAATCGATCAGTTACAAAAGCTGCTCTCAACTAACTCTTGAATTTGAAGCATAATCAGTTACAGAAGCATACTGCTCAGTGGCTGCTCTTTAGCATTGACTTCGAAGGTCGCTTTGAATCGAAAGCTCCAATCGATTATTTGCCATTCCCATCAAATATTTCCTAAGATTTCGGGTTACTCCTAAAATATCTCCACAACTTCACTGCTAATAATACAGTTCCAGCAGTGACTAACAATATCTGCAAAACACGAACATTTTATATGTAAATCGTCATATGGGGAAAAAAGATAATAGCAAAAAAAGTCCCAAATACAACAATAAATACCTTCGTATGTTGGCCATACTTGAGAGCTACAGAATCATACAATGACATTAACGATTTCAATGGGGACACCTGTGGCATCAAAATTACAACCGTATACTGCTTCTTGCAGGGAGAGGGAATTATTCGTTTCAAGGCAAGCTGAGCCATAGTTGGATTTAGTGATTCTCTTACTTTACAACGCCCTTCATCTTGAACCTGGAAAGTTGAGAAACAAACAGCAATTATTCTGATTTCTCAAATTAAAGACCATCTAGGTTACAGTTTTTAGACGATCATGCATAATCATTCCCATTGATTCCAATTCCCAGAGGAGCATCAGTAGAGGAGAAAGTCAAATCTAAATGCGCCCACGAATCACAAATACTGTTTCACTTATGACCAAAATCGCTTCAAGCAAAGGCAAGTCATGGCAGCACCTTTTATTATTCTCAAAATGCACAAAGAGGCATCAAGCATGAGATTTTAAAGAAAATCTACATTGTGTAAAAACCTTAGAGAGATGCAATGTATTTGTGGCATCTTTGCATTAACCTTTAGTAAATGAGAGGTTTAAAAAGCTAGATGCATGGGGCTACAAACACATTACCCTGAAAGAAGCTCCAACATCCCCACTGTATGCTCGCGATTGGTAGCTTCTCAGTATCCGATCCAACCAGTAATAGTTTTCCTGCATAATCATTGAGAAAAAAATAACAAAACAACCCAAAGAAAGATTTTTCTGGCTGCAATAACAGAATTCAAATTCTCCTATAAAATAAAAATAAAAATTGCCTGAAGGCCATTTTCATGTGCACGCTGCTCAATTTCAAGTATGGTTAAAACATCTTGCAAAGAAGGGCCTTCCTCTTGAAGATGCATGATCTCGTCAAGGGCAAGCTCAACCTGGTAGCACACATATGAAATATATACATCAGAGAGGAACACAAACCCACTTTTGCAATAAAAAATAAAGCGTTGAAAAAGGCATAATCAAGATCATGGACAATGTATACCAACCAATTTCCATGAAACGTCGGGGTCACAAGAAAAATTTACACTAATATCTCCACGAACATCCCCAGTTCTTGAAGGTTTATTTCCACCAAGAAATACAGAAACTCCAACAGAATAAATCTGATAATAGAAGATAGCATGTTAGCAAAATCAACCTATGAAGACTTGCAGGCTATGACAATTAGAAACTTACAACATCAACAAAGATATGGCCACCAACCTGCCCATGTTTGAAACGAAGAACTTGCATAATCTTGGTTTCCAAAAGTTTGCTAAGAAAACCAGCATAATGGATCTCTTCCATCTTCAAGTTAACCAATGGAAAGAAAAAATAATAATAATAATTTCAAAAAAATAACTTGACCACATCTTACCTAAATGTTCTATCCCCATTGACAAACTTGCATCTTAAAAGCACCTATTTATCCTTCTAATAGTCATACTTGACAAAAATATAAAATCAAAATAAGCATGCACAAAGAAAAATCTTTCAAGCACCATGGATGTGTTTTTCAATTCCACGGGAAAGGCTAGCTGAACTGAACACTGTGCCTCCACCATGGGGCTGCGAACCACTTCCCTATCATCAAAATGAAGTTTTCCAGTCACTATCCAATAATATAAACATAATGTAAGGTATGACTGATGCAAGAACATCATGGCATGTCAAAGAAATATAGCATGGTAAAATTTTCCAAATTAGGCACACAAAATGAGCAATACTCTCAAGCACACCTGACAATTTTTGCAGGAAAAGTGAAAGGCAACCCTTTCAAATCATCTCGATTGAAATGCAAAATTGGATGTGAAGGCCTAGGAATTCCCCCCTACAAAATCATCTGTATGGTCAACACAGTCAAAATTTAAATCTACAAAGTTAAAGGAGATTGACACATACCAAATATTGCAATATTAAAGGAACTGCCACTGCTGGATCAATGTTTCCAACTATGACAACTGTAAAAGTCGATGGATCCTTGAAACAGTGATTAAAGTATTCACAAGCTTTTAATGGATCAACATTTTGGAGGTCACCAATTTTAATTGGCTGCAACACATTTGGAAACAAACATGAAAGTTATGCCCACAATATTATACATCACCAATGGAAAATTAGTAAATTACATACTCGAAAGAAATATGAGTTTCCATAGTTCAACTCCCGCACACAGTTGGCGAAAGCAGTGTAAGGGTCCCTCTCTTGGGCGCGAATTGCTTCTTCTGCCATTTGCATTACTACTTTGACTTCTTCTCCTGGCATGACATCTGTTTTGAAAAGTTGATAAACAAGCTGCCAACAGTTTGAAAGATAAAACAAATTAGATAGTTGATGGAAATTAGTTCACTCCATTCTGGACCTTCTGATAAACATAACAATATCAGAATTTCAACCATGAAAAATATAAAGAACCTGCAAAGCAGTTTCCAAGTCTGAAGGAGAGCAATCTCCCGAGAAAGTTCTCATGTAGGCTCCAACTTTTGTACCAACCTCAGCTCTTTTTCCAGCAAGCATATCCATAAGCACTGACGGTTTGTATCCAAATACACCTATTTCTCCAGCTATTGTGGATGCCATTGAACATGAAAAGTAATCACTTTCTCGAAGTTCAGATAGGCCACCATAGGTGAACCCCGTGAACAGAACCTGATTTCAATCTCAATGAAATTAAAAATCAAGTGGTAAATAATATTCTCAAACATATGATCCTTAATACAAAGAAAGACGCCACATTTTACACAGCTGCTGAAAAAACAAATTTACCTGATCATCAAGGAAGTTAGTGCACTTATAGCATACTGTCATCCCATTTGATAGTAGTAGCTCTCTAACACCAATGTTTTCAAACTCCATTTCTTGGATAATACTCCTAATGTATGAAAGCAAATATACACTTTTAAAAAAGCAGGCAATCAAGCTATTGTTTAGATAGAATAACTGCAATAGGTGGATGCAGACACTATTTACTAGGAAAATTAGATAAAACAACCTACCCAGGATTAGGCTTCTCACTAACAATTTCTTCAGGTATATGCTCATCATCCCAACGAGGGATGGCTTCATCATTTTCAAGAGAACTTACTTTTGCAATAGCAGCCTTAAGGTCATCAATAGTAGCTCCAAGATGAGGTTCAACTACCTTAATTACACAGCTACAAGTGGTCTGGAAGTTCTGAGCATATTTCGATACTTCAGAAGCTGAAATATCTGTTGATGCAAAAGCAATACATAGCATGCAATAGTAGTTAACAACTCAAAGAAATTCCCCCTGTTAGCATGCATAAATCAATCGAAGCATTTACAGTAAATTCAATATATCATGAAAATCACCACTCACTAGGTAATATAGTTTTCTGCAACTGTGCTTCATATTCAATACCAACCACAGGTTCATTGCGGAAGAAATGCTACAAAGCTTACAAAAAAATTCTTAGAATGCAAATTTCACTTGAATGAAAAACCTGTCTAGATATTAATGAAGCGAACTCTTATCAAGATTTACTTGTAAATATTCATCACGAAGGGTTGTTGACTGCATCTGATCACGCTCCATATATGCAGATTCAATTTCAGACATCATTAAAGCTCGTACCACAGATATTTCACGATCTGAGAATCCATGGAGGCGGACTCTTGCAAGCTGCAAATAAGGAAAAAAACAGCTCAAGAAAAGAAAAAAAAACGGCAAGGGCATCTCCTCAAAAGAAATCTCCACCATTACCTCAATCAGCATAGATTCAAGTGCTTCAACTGTGCCTCGCTCTTTGCATGTTGAAGTCATTATATATGCCTTCACAGGTCGAACAAGAACATCTGCAGATGATGAGCATGAAAAAAATGGTGGACTCTTGCGACGTGATATCTTGAAAAATCTTTGATTTAGGGCACAATGAAACATTGCTTCTGCTAGTGAGTCCCTATAGTCCTTCACAGTTCTAAATTGAGTGACAGGTATCTTGCAACTGACCATCACTGCTGACTAGAAAAGCAAAGAAAACAATAATTATTACATATCCATCCAAGGTAAAAGAAAAGCCTATACAACCATCAAAAATGAAAGTCGTAGAATATTTCATTTCCTTTTAGTAAAGATATAGCCCTGTATCAAGTAAAGAAAATATCCTACTTAAATTATATGTTAAAAATCAACTTAACATAACTGATATAATCCATAGACTGGGAATGAAAATTATGATGCAATATAGCCTTTACTCTTAGCATTTAAGCTAATGCACAGGAGTGCATTTGTAATAACTTACCCCACCAGCTTCAGATTCTACAAAGCATGAATATCGTGGCTCTCCATGAGATGGTACAGGAAACTCAAACATATGAGATGGTATTCCTGTATCTGATACTTTTTGGCCAAAATGCGCCCTTATTAGTTCAACTACACTCTGCCCAAGTAAATGAAAACAAGACCTTAAGCCTCACATCTAGCTGAAAAAAAAAGATAATCTTGCAAAAATGACAGCTTTACTACAATATGTATGACTGTTGAAATGAAACAGGACCAGTATGAACCTGCGTATCAGCAAAATCACCAACAGCAATGACGGCCATGTTGCTCAGATAATACCACTTCTTATAAAAATTTTTAACTGTATCTGAAGAAACTGTACGTATAACCTTCTCTAACCCAATTGGTAAACGCTCAGCATACTGACAAGACAATGACAATATTCATCAGAAAAGATGGTTTTTCCACATAGCGCAATTTGTAAAAAAAAAACATTCACTAATGTTTCAATATAAAAGACAACTTTACAAAATTAAAAATTCAAACATAAAAGTGAAAGGGTAGTACCTTAGACCCTTCCATCATAAGAATCCAATGGGCATCCTGCATCCTGCCAGCAGCATTACGTCCTCCTCTGTACTCTTCTAGAACAGCACCTCGTTCTTTCTCGAGGTCCTCCTCAGATAGTCGTATCTGGGATGAAAGAGTGATTATAACAATAAGAACAAGAGGTATTCAAACCAGAAATCAATGTAAAATTTCACTACCTCAGAACTAAATTCAGCCAAAATTGATATGGCTTGTGATAAAAGATCAGGTTTATCAACAGGAACAAACAGTTCGTATATAGTTTCGTCAGCAGATGTAGAAGCATTCTGACAAGCACCAAATTCTGCGCCAATGCTTTCCAAGAACTTGATAATGTCATGGTTTGTATATTTTCTAGTAGCACTGAAAGCAAGATGTTCGACTATGTGGGCAACTCCTCTCTCCTCCTCTTCTTCTAAAACTGAGCTGGCAAACAAATATAAGTATATTAATTTTGTGTTATTTGACAATAATAGGGTTGAACAAGAAACATGAGGTAAGACAGCAAGTGAAATTTTGCTAGTTAGAAAGAGACAAACTGAATGTGCAAAATCAGTCATAAAAAAACAATGCTGATAACAAAAATTGTAGTTGTTGCTTGATTAAACATTTACTCTTTAATCTCAATACAAATGTTTTAAGCATACTAATTTGGTATTTAAGGAACACAGTTTAAAGACCATAGATACCTTCTCCATGATTCTTTCATATGAGTTAGCTGCACAATCGCTATAAGCAGTCTCTTCTAAGGTAAATTCAAACTAGAGAAAAGCCAGCACTTTATACATTAATCGGAGTCCATGGAAAGTAGGCCATTTAGTAAATATATGAAGAATTCCCTTTAAGAGTCGTTACCTAGGCCTTTAGAATTGAGAAGTCTAACGTAAAATATTGGAAATAGTGGAAATGTACATAAGCAGAGCCATAAACAGACTTATTTTCATATTGATGATTCTGCGTTCTTGCATCAACTTATCAGCATGTTCCACCAAAAAAATATTGGAAATGGTGAAAATGTACATAAGCACAGCCAATATAAACAGCCTAGTTTTCATATTGAGAATTCTGCGTTCTTGCATCCATTAATCATCAATTTTCACCTATTAAGATTTTCAGTAGTATACTTTATTTGCGCGTGCGCACACCTAGCACATAACACAAACCAGGAACATTACACAAGTCTTGACTAAAATTTTCAATTCAAACAATTTCTACGAAATAGATACGAAACACGAATTCATTAGACAAAAAATAACATCACACAAAACATAATCATAACCAATTCAAGTAATGGCTTGCAATTTCCATATCCTTAACAACAACAACCACATAATGCAATCCAATATCCTCTACACCAACAACAACCACAACCACAACAACAACCACAAAATGCAATTCAACACACTTCACAATAACAACAAAATCAAGAGTGGGATCCCCATTTTCGACCATGGAAGAAACACTCACCCAACCTTGACGGCGAGGGCGAGGGCAGCCCGCATCATGGGCTTGGAATTGCGGCGGACGTAGTAGACAAGTCCGTTGTCGAGCTGGCCGTAGTCGACGCCGACGGGGGTCACAGCGAGGGCGTCGTCCATGGCGACGCTTACCAGCTTGAGCGACCGGAAGCCCTGCCGGCGGGCCAGCGTCGGCGCGGCGTCTCCGGGGAGCAGGTCCATGGCCGGGGGCGGCGGAGTGGTCGCCGGAATCCACCGGAGGAGCGGGAGCTCCGCCGACGAGATGGGCAAATTGGCCGTGAAACTTTCCGATCTTTTCGGAAAGAGGCGGAAAATCTAAACAAGGCGCAGAGACGGACAAAGGAAAGGGGTTGAGAGCAGTTGAACATTCATTTAAATATTATAAATAAAATAGGGTGAGGTGGCCACTCAGATGGTATAATTAATTATAAAAAAATATCATAAATAATCACATTCTAATTTTTTTTTCAAAAATATTTAAGTTTATAAAATTATATCAGAAATAATCATTTTTAAATTTTTTATATTAATTATGACCAAATTTTATTATTTTTTGAATAATGAAAAAAATACTTATAAAATTTCTTTTTATTAATACCAAAATATATAATACATAAAGCTTATAATTTTTTACTAACTTTATATATAAAAATTAACTGATAAATATTAAATATAATATAAAACTATATTATTGATGTGCTAAAAAACATAACATATTTTTATAGAATTTTGGACAATTAAAAAGAAATTTTAATTTTAGGCCATCATAAATAAATAAATAAATATATATATATATATATATATTGATGTTTGAAATTTTAATTTGAAATAATCTCATTTTATTAAAAATTAAAATATTTGTTTTATCTAATATATTTTTATTATGAATATTTAAAAAAGGTGAAATATCATTCATTATATAAAACTAAAAACCATATATATTTGAGAAATTTTAATTTAGATTAAGGGTATTTATGTTAATAAAATGAATATTACAAGTAAAATATTCTTAAAATATATGAATTGGTTATATATAAAATAAAAGTTTAAGATCTTGCTATATAGGATATAAATTTAAAATTTTGGTAATTTTTTATAGAAAATATTAAAATTTGGTTATTTATGATATTTTTATTGTAATTCATATATTAGGAATATTTTGTTTTTGGGAGTTGATTGTAATAGAAAATTTTCAATAAAATATTTAATAATTTTTTACAATTTTTATTTTGTTACAATTATAAAAAAGTGAGAGAGGTAATAAAATAAATTTGACGGGATAAAGGAAGAGGGATATAAAAGAATAAATAGGGTTCGGCATTTTTTTAAATGTTTTGTGAAACTTTTTAAAAATAGCCTCTCCCAATTTATAATTTGTAAATATTTTTTCAAATACATTTTTTATTTGTTATCATTACAACTTTGTATTTGGTAATAAATAAAGGAAAATTAATGCAACCAAACCGCTTAATATGAAAAGAAAATAACTAGCTGCATCATGTAGTATGCAAAATAAAATAAAAATAAATGTTAATGTGCCATAAACTCCTTTTAATTTTAATAATATTTAACTTCTAATGGAACAAATGTAAAAATGAAAGTATTATTTTCTTTTTAAGCAACCTCTTAAAATTAAAATAGTGTATCTAATTTTTTTTGGGACATTAAATAATGCATGTAATTGGGAATACTTATTCTTTTCATTTACCCCTTGCTCTTGCCCTTTGCCGCCTATTTTTTTCCTTTGTGCCGAATTGGACCCAACAAATATTTGAATAGACACAAACGTCGTATTGTTGAACCTCGTCTTCCCGCTTTCTGAACCTTGCTTGGGCCTTTGACAAAGCACGGGCGTCACCTTCGTTCATCGGCCGCACATCTCACTCGTATCATCTCTGCTCTCGGCTGGACCAGCAGCTCCTTTCCCCCTTCTCAAAGTAGAGGCCAACCGAGGCCAGAAAGCAGACTTGGAAGTCGAGAACGAGTTGCATGAGTATGAGCTAGGAGATGATGGCGAAGAGAGGCGCAGGTTCGGAGGGAGGGAAGACGAGAAACACTATGATAATTGATAAAGACCCCGAGTTTGCTGTCATTCTTGGTAGCTACTTTGAGAACCCTCACGCAGGCTAAGGCAGAGATGTTAAATGTCTCTCTTCTTCTTTCTTTTATTTCTTTGTTAGGAATTTGTTGTAGCTTCTCCAGTTATTTCTTAGTTCAATGTTTTTGGTATTTTTTTGTGGTTTTGGTTGTATGGGTCACTTTTTTATCTTGTAGGTGGAGGAAAGGATAAGGAATAAAAGGGACAAGATATTGCATGCTAAGACTGGGTCGGCCACGCCTGTGATGGTTACATTCAACAAGTAAGCTCAAAATTCACTATATAGTTGAAGTGCGGTTGCGCAAAAAATTGCTTGGTTTTCATCAAGTGGGGGCTTTGGATAACTGATTTCTTTGTTAAAATTATCCTGTTAAGGCTCTGGAAAGAGGTGGATGCATTGAAGTTTGTTTGATATGTAATTAAAAGGTTTAACCACTTTGTCTCGAGAGCTCAAGTTGCAGAAAAGGTAATCATTTAATATTTACTTCAAAACTCCTTTGACACTAATACCATTTAAATTAAGATAGTTTAACCATTTATCATAAAAGCCGAAGCTATTAGAAAGGGAAACATGATCTGGGATTGGGCAATCCATAATGAAATAGAATGTTCATGCTCTGCTTCTTTGGTATTTTTTGCGCCAATTTTTAGGTTTTTTTTTTCCCTTTCCCTCGTTTAATCATGTTGTGAAATTTTTTAGGTTTATGTTCTCAAATTCTTACATATGGTTTGAATTTTTAAATACACCATTGGAAAAGGATATTTCTTTAATATGCGATGTAAGTTGATTTCCTTCCAAATCATATTAGCTTAATGTCGGCTCAAACAAAATTATGCTTCTCAAATTTATGAAACTACAGGCAATTAGGTCTTGGCACATCATAGGACGTCTTGGAGGGTGCAATTATAGTCAACTTGTATCACTTTTTCTCTATAAATGGGCCATATGAGATTCAATAATAGGTTTTAAAAGGCCATGCAGGCCTATTTTCTTGGTTAGAGAGCTTCTTGCTTTTTTTTTTAATGTGGGGTTTGGAAACGTTTGCCGGTCTGTTTTTCTTTATGGTCACATTTCTTATGCCTCTCTTTTTTGAGAAGCAGTGTATTGTATCTTATAACGTTCTTGGCTGTAAGCCTCAATCAGTGATTGCCATGGTAATACTTGGAAATTACTGGTAGACTTTTTTGAAATTTCAGACATATATTGGCTGCTTCAACTCACAATTGGGTCTTACAGTCGCGAATTCTATGACCTTTATCTAGAGTTATATTTATTTTCTCTAATCTTGATTTCTTGTTCGCAGTTACGTTGGAAACAAACCGATAGTATGGAAGGAGAATGTAACATCAGAAGATGCTGGTTTCAGTGTCCACAAGATCTGAATCTTTTTAGTGATCATTGGTGCTCCTACGTAGTCATATCCTGGTTTCAACATTCTGATTCTATAAGCATTAATGTTCGGGAGAATAAAGGAATCAGTGTGACATAAGTATAAAGAAGACAAGCAATGCAGTCGCATTTGATTCGTAGTCACTGGCATGGACCAGGTACTTGATGAAGTGGTTCTGCACGTCCATGATTTACTTTTTTTCTTTTTTTCTTCTTTCTACACGTTTAAATAATGCTTAATGGTCAAGACATCCAATTAATAAGCTCTCAATTTACAACTTTATAGTTTACTCATTTTGGATTTAGGGCAAGTTTTTATCAACTTGCCTTTTTTTCTCCATACCAAGCTCCATCATTAAGGTAGCAGTTACCTGAGAAATTAGCCTCAGAAGGTGTCTCTAACGTAGCTTTGGAAACATCGATTGGAGTAGGGATAAAAACGACTGTCTAAGGGAGCGAGCAACAAGCAGGCAAACTCAAAGGCGACGGGTTTTTTCAATTGAAAGGCAAAGGAGGAAACTTGTTTCCGAGTGACCTGGTGTGAGGCTTAGCCGATTGAGAATTGCTTTCAGCATAGGAATTGTTCAAGACTTTCCCTCCCATCTGACTGAAGATTTGCCCGAGAGTAGCCCGGATAAGGCTTTACCACCAAAACCACAGCGGCCTGAAAAATTACGAAGCCCGCTAAGCTATTGCTTTTGGCACTTCCGAATTGTTCGAGCACTTTCCCTCCCACCCTACTGAATGTCGAGTAGGAATATCAGTTGTTGCCAACTACAGCCGTTAAATTGACCAACATCTTTGCCACATTTCAATTTCATGGATCTTAGGTGTTGGGAAAGCCTTAATTCTCAAGTTAGCTTTTGGATTAAGAGAGGCTCATGAACCTGTTGCAAGTCACTTTTGGGGCCCGAAGGGCCTAACAAGTAGTATCAGAGCCAAGGTTGGTTTTGGTGTTGGTGTTGCCTCAATTAGCCACACAATTTGTCGACCGGTCCGAATTTGTGTCTCCCGATTTATCGGTCGGTCTGAAGTTGGCCCGAATTGGTGTCATCTGGAACTTCACCAAGACATGTTGCTTCCCCATGTGGTGAGGGGGAGATGATTCGGGTGTTGTGATATGTGAAGGGGAAAATTGTTAGGTTAATCCCACATCCCATTTGGAGGCAATCGGTGACTTGTCTCAAGTTAGTTTTTGGATTAAGAGAGGCTCATAAACCTGTTGCAAGTCACTTTTGGGGCCCGAAGGGCCTAACATTAGGTTCATTGTTATATTGTTTTACGTCGAAGGACATCTTCCTCTGGAGTTCTTTGCCAGAAGAAATATCCGTTTAACTCTTCCTGGTAGAACAATATGCGGCTTACTGTTGCTTTGTAAAAAAAACAAATATGTAGCCTATCGCTCGAAGACACTCTGTTATTGAAACTTTATCAAATTGCCCATGGTATTACGTATTTGTGCTGTTATTCGAGCTAGGAAGTATTGAAGCTCGTCGATAAAATTATTTTTTATCCAACTCTTATTAGTGTGTAATTTGGGAGCAATATATGAAGGTTCATAGGTTCGACTGATGGTTTACTCTTTCTAATTTTTACATAGCCAATTGAGAACATGTCGTCATTCTGATTTCTTCTTCGCTTGCAGGTTCTGTACATCAAGTGGGGCTTCAGAGGGGGGGCGATAGCTGGATGGACGGTTGTTTTGTTAGATATTTTTATCATGGAACTTTGAATTTTAATTGTAATGGGGACACTTTGGGTTTTCTTTATGTTCGTTGTGTTGTGGATTGGTTGGGTTACTGCGTCATTTAATACATGCCTTTCACCTTTTATTTTTATATTAAATATATTAAATTTTGAGTCGAGCTAAATTGAGCGATAAGAGTGGAAGTTGAATTGAACTTATATTTTTATTAAGTCAGAACGAAGAACGAGTTAAATTTAAATTAACCTTATTTACTAGGTGATGCACTCAAGGGTTAGGCTCATTTCCTATTTAATAGGGTTGCATATAGTGTGGTTACAGTTAGGGGTGTAAACGAGCTAAGCCTACTCGCAAGTTTTTTGCGTTCGGCTCGGCTCGTGCTCGTGCTCGTTAATTTTGTGTTCGAAAAAATACTTGGCTCAAAATAGATAAGCTCGTTGAATAATGAACAGAGCTTGAGCAAAGGAGTATTCGGCTTGACTCGGCTCGAAACTCGAACTCGATGTGTTCAAACTCAAAAAAATGTTTGGCTCGGCTCGTCTCGTAAATACTATTAAGGTCATATTGAACTTATATAGTGTTCAAATTTTTTTTTGATTCTATATAAGTTGAGCACATAAACATTCGCTAGGCTCGAGCTCGACTGGAGCTCGGCTCAAATTCGGCTCGAACCAAGCCCAAACACCATAAATTTTGGACAGGCTCGGTTCGGCTCGTTTACATTAAAGC